>CAJNIZ010007635.1:0-25663 GCA_905231905.1 Symbiodinium pilosum
GTCGCTGCATCCTAAGGACCCCTTGCAGTCCGAAGTTAAGGTTTAGGGTTGAGGGTTTAGGGCTCAGGATTTAGGATTTAGGGTTGAGGCTTAGGGTTTAGGGTTGAGGAGGGTTTAGGGATTATGGTTGAGCCCGGACCTTAAGTTGCTGGAGGGGCACTCTCGGATGGGGACATGAGGCCTTACATAGGGTTACATCGTGGTTTTGGGGCTTATATGCGGTTTGTATAAACTTTTGGGGGCAGGAAGGAATGGAACAACATGGAGACTGCAATGTTATTGGCGTTTCCCAAAATTGCGGGTAGCTTTTGGCGGGTCCCCATTATAAGGGTTATGGCATTTGGGGTCTATATTGGGGTGCTCACTACCATTTGGAGAAGCACAGGTCTTCAAATTGTTGTTGGGTTGGTTCGGAGTTCGGGTTCCCTTTTTGAGGTCCTTGTCGTGTCGGCTTTTCTGCGGGGCTTTAGGTTCCATGCATTGTTCGGTTGCAACTCTGGGGGTTCTTCCAGGAATTAAAAAGCTTAATTTAGGTATCAGGCCAGGTTTTGCTGTTTAAATAGGCGGCGGCCTTTGCGGTCTCGGTATTTGGCAGCCATGGTTCTGAAGCCTTATATATGTATACCAAGCAGTTGCTATCAGCATGAATTCTGCTGCAACTCTGGTGTGTTTTGTATTGCTTCAGTGCTTAATTCGTGTGTTTATGCTGCACTGACAATTTTGCTGCTTTTGCCAGCAATCTTCTCGCCTGAAGGTTGTAAAGAAGTTAGTAAGACCATGGTAAGAATAGCTTCAGTAGTGGAAACAAGAATGAGTAGTAGCTATTAATACACACAATACACTGGTACTGAATCGGGAAGAATTTTTTTGGGGGATAAGACCGGCGGGCTCTCCTTAGAGGAGGGGATTATTTCCTGCCGCACCCAAGCCTTTTATTTTGAGGGTGGCTTGAGGCTTACTATAGGGAATATGGGAGTACAGTCCCTGTATGGGCATCGTCCGAAAACCTCATGTGGAAGTTTGTGTATAAAACGACCACGGCTGGCTTAGAAGGGCTTCCGCGAAAGGTCGCGATGGTGTTTGCCGTAAGCTATAGCTCCTTACTTACTTTCAAATATATTGGTTTCTCTTCTTGCAGTCTGCGGGCATGCTTCCAGGCATACTCAAAGGTGAAAGGGTTGCAATCCTTTCTGAGGCACAGGCTCAGTCTCAGAATTCACCTTTCCAATCTGTCTTGTGGTTCTACAGATTCGGTTTTGGAGTTGAGGGTATGGGCCAAGGGTTCTTTTGAGAGTTCAGGGCTTGGTTTTTGCTTCAAACATGCTTCCGCAAAAGCTCGCGATGGTGTGTGGGAAAGGAACTTTGAATTCCTTTATTCCCTACTTGTCATAAGTAAGCTTAAGGTTTTGGATGCTTTTGAGCTCATGGGCTTCGGGTGGGAGGCCTTTTTTGGCTGGGGGCTTAAGTTCGCCTTATGTGATGTAGAACCAGTGACCAGAAGTTCCTGAGTTCGGCGTCTAGTCCGTTTACGTACGCTTGCAAACTTGTGCTGTACAAGCTGGTATTGTTTCACCCCATGTGCAGCGTTGAGCTTGCAATCCTGCATTGCGATTGAAGGAAAATGCTGCAGCCGCAGCGAACATGCACATCCACAGACAAGTAGGCCGGGCACCTACTTGCGTAGATTTGGGGTCAGGTTTTATGCCTACAGAAGGCCCACACCGTGGCATAGAAGAGCTATTGCCAGCCCCTCAAGCCCTGACATGAAGTGGGGAAAGCCTCCCCTGCGGTGCTGGCAGTGCGATAAGAGCTGACTTTATACACTGACAAGCGGCTGATGCTTCAGTGGCTGCGAAGCTTCCAGGAACAACTTCAACCCCAAGTTGAAGCATTGCTGCCAAACTTAGGAACCTGGCTGAACATACGGGAGTCATGCTTGCCAAAGCTGGTCATAGCGGGACTTCCTACAAATGACTTGAACGGTTTGTTTTGTGTTCTTAAGTCCGGCTACAGGCCTGCAGTTCCAATCCTTGCCAGGCCCACCCCGAATCAACACAGCCATGGAGCGCAAGTATGTCGCAAAACTGAGCGATGCAATCGGCAAGTGCCCACATTCTGTCAGTGCGCGCTGTATTTTCCAGTGTCACAAAGTGGCCGCCGAGAGATTTCGCAGACCACCCACCCTCCACCAGGCAATATACGAATGTGTTTACCCTGTATCTCAGCCTAGCCAGTATGTATCCTGCGAGCTACTCTCCATCACGTAGGAAGTTGTGCCCACCTGGGAAATCACGAGGTTGGTATAAGTATGGCTGCACGTACCCCACTTGCCCTGATCCTTTTTCTTACTGAGCTCATGACCACCTATGTAAGCCCAGATTTGAATCCCTTCTCCAGACACTGGCTCCTTAGCCTTCATCCCTTTCACTTCATGTTTGCCAGTAGGGGTTGAAGTAATGGAAAACTTCATGGTTCAGGCATTAGGGTAGCATTAGCAGCGAATGCGGGAATTGCGCCAAGAAATCGGCAAGTACCGCCTTATTGGGTATTGAACGGGGTGCTATAGGGATCTATTCCTCCATTCCATGTCAACAGCCAGCAAGTAGGCCTTTACCGCCCCTACCCTCCCTTAACTAACTACCCATGAGCTTCCAAGTGTTGTATGGGCAGGTTTCCGGTTCGGTGGCAACAAGGACCGTCTCCGATGTGCCATGCTCCGTGCCTGTACCAGCGACTACATCTGGGAGCGTCCGGAAGTTTGTCGGTTATTTTCGGGTGTTGGTATAGCATTTCGGTTACGTCAGGCCTGCCCCACTTTCAGAACCTCAGCCGTAGGTTGCTCAGCTTGGTTCAGGGAGAACTGTAACTGTGCGGGGAGTCTATCTGGAATGCAACGTAGTCCTTTGGGTCGGGGGGTTTGAGAGAGTGGGCTTAGTTGATCTGATCCTTTCTCAAATACCCTTAACAGGGCAACTGGGTGCAATGTCTTTCGATACTACACCCTAGGCTTTGACAGCTTGGACTGCAGCGTACCATTCAGAGTGAAGGAGAAGCCCCTCACATTCCCCAAGATCCCTTTACTGGTTAGTTCTCAGGTTCTATGATCTGTTTGGGTGGGAGTATAGAAGAAGGCACGCATCTAAACGATTTGACCAGAGGACAGATCTCTGGCCCCAAGGTTGCGGGTAGAGTTTAGGGTAGGAAGGAATCCAGAGTATTTTACATGACTGACCGGATCAGTCGAGAGCTGGGCCGTGCCAAAACTGAAGCTTGACAGGTCAATTTTTTTACAGAGACCTGAACACTGCACTTCATTCCGGACAGTGTCGTAGCAGCACACCTTGCGTGAATTTTGGGCGATCAGTTTGTTCAATTTGTACAAAGGTTCACAAGATAATCTCTACGCTTTTATTGCTGTGGTCCAACCTGTAGCTACAGTCTCCGGAAATCATTGACAAGACCAAATCTGTGGTTTGCAGTAGAGAAGCTGCGGCTGCCCCTAGGAACCTATTTGGTTCCAAGATGTTCCTGCCAATTTCAGGAGTCCTCCCTAAACTCACGGCTCGAAAGCCTCAGTCTTTGGATTCTATGAGCCCGGACTGTAATTTACCTTAACCCAAAATCTACATCCCACACGTTACCCAAACCCTTGGAATCCTCGACCGTCAGCATCCAACCTAAAGTCCCAAGCTCCAAGTCTGCGAGGCCTAAACCCTACACCCAAACGAAACCCTGCACTTGTTCAAGGCTCTAGAATCCGAACTCTAAGCATGAAATCCTGAATCTCAGACCCAGGATCTGCGAGCAGCCCTAAGTTATGCCACGTCATCTCCTACCCATTTGATATTTTCACAGTAGACTGGCAATACAGCCGAACCCTGATCTGAGCCCTGCTCTCAAGGTTCTGCTTGGTGACTGGCCCAGCTGCCAAGACCTGCTCGCCACTTGCTTGGAAGTCTGATTGCTGGCTTGAATGGCACGAATGATTTTGATGATCTGGCTGCGACTGCTGTTGCCACTGCAGCAGCTGCTGCTGCTGCTGCTGCTGCTGATGCTGCTGCTACCGACTCCTCCTCCTGCTGCCGTTTCTGCTATCGCTAGCTTCTCTACTGCTGCTACGAACACTACAACCACAGCGTTGCCTCTTCTCCTACTGCTGCGATGTCCACTACGATGGCTAAGACTACGGCTGTTGCATGCTATTGCTACTTCTTTGTCGTGTTTAGCCTCCGTCTTGCTACTTGGTCCCTCCTCCTCGCACTCTTCTCAGCGTTCCTTACCAAATTGCCAGCTGCTAGCCACCGGGCATTTCTAGCCTTCACAAGCTTTGCTTACTCGTTTTTTGCACCCAATTTGGCATGCTCAGCTGCACAGCATCTGCAACATGAGGCAGGTATGGTGATAAGGGGTACAACTTGAAGCCGTTAGATTCTAAGTCCTATAAACGCCTCGATGCAGACCTTCTGTTTGTCAGGGAGAAGCTTTGAGGTAAGATTTTTCCGAGTAGTATGACACAGGCCCCAACCCGACAACCTCACAGGACCTTACGTTCTACACCCCAAACCCCACTCACACCTGTAACCATGACCAAAAGGCCATCAGAGCTGGACTTGCTTTTCGATTGGAGCTGCATCCGCAGGATGGAGAAGCTTGCGGAAGCTGGGCAGATTATCTGTGTGGGGTGTACTGTAGGGTTGTTCCAATTGCTGTGGGATTTGGTTTTGGCCGTCAGCCTTTTTTTGTTTTTGGTTAGTAAGGAGAGCAAACGAGAACCTGAGCTGCGCCCTGTCCATCTAAAACCGGCACCTGAGAAAGTCCATACCAACCAGATCTTCAACAAGTAAGTATGTGTGTCAGCTCAGGATGATGCAGGCCGGGCGTTTGAAATGGATAGCTCTTGTTGTCGGATGTGCCTACTTTGTCGCGTTTTGGGGTTCGGGGTTGGCAGGGAGGTAGCTTGACTTTGTCAACGCAACCTTTTCTTCACGGCGCCCAGAAGCAATGGCCTAGCACGTTTACCAGGATGTTGGGCTGAATCTGAGGTTGCCTAAACAATTTTTTGCGGGGTTACATATGACGGAATTTCGTGCGTACTTCCTCACAGGCTTGATGTTGCAAGCTCTGCCGTTAACCTTCCAGTCAGGTTGATTCTGGTCCCCCCGCAAAGTTGGAGGCCTAGACTGCCACTGTTTCAGGGAAGGCGATGCAAGGTGACAAGGTTGCCTCCAGCAAAAAGGTTCCAGTGTTAGACCCAGCTGCTGCGCTGCGTGCCGCAGAGCCGGTGCTTGCTGCCACTCTTACTTTACCATCTCGCACTGATGCCTGGAGACCTCAAATAAGTGAACCCCCCAAAGAACTCTAAACTAGAACTTCATGCGGGGAGGAGGTTTCTGTGATGATCACGGAGGGGAAAAAAGTTAAGAATTAAGTCCCAAATAAGAGGGGCAGCTATCCAGCAGCTTACGCCCAAGAAAGGAGTACGGGTCCGGCGAAAGTTTGGCCACACAGCCGCCATGCCCGCAGCCACGAGCAATCTTGACGCGCCCACCCAAAACACCTGTAACATCAAATAATAATTCCTATATCTTCCTACATAATCCCTATATAACCCTTATAATCCCTGTAGTTTCCATTTTCTTTTCCATTATCCCAACTTCCAGCCAGAGGATGAGTCACTTGTGGGAAATCGTTCTCACGGAGCCAGCGCTAGAGCTGAATCACGCCACAAGATAGAATTTCGACAGATCTCCAAGAACATTATTACGTCTACTATTGCTATTACTTTGACTATTACCATTATTATTACTAATTACTATTATTATTATTCTTATTAGTACTATTACTGTTACTCTTAAGATCCTTCGAGTGTACTATGAGGTCGAGAGCAGCAAGGCGACTTTGTTTGGAAGGCAGTGAACTGGCTTGGCCTTGGAAATCTTTCTGCGTTTTTGTAGCTGGCTTTTGGTTAGCTGGGAATGAAGGAATGGGCAAGAAAATGGCAACTACTATAAGGCTTAGGGTTAGAGCTTAGGGTTAGGGTTTAGGGTGGGAGTGAAGGAATGGAGAAGAACGTGAAAATTATTATTATGGTTTACATAGGGACTACTACAAGGATCCATTCTTTCATTCCTAGGCCAGTTGTAAAACCCACTTGCCTACAGCCACTGGTTCCTGTTAACTTCGTGGAGCGTGCGACAGAATGAAACGCAGATTTAAGAAGCCCCAGCAGTAGCACAGAATTCTTCCGGGCAACCACTAGAATGTTCTGATGTTGAGTACGTAGCCCCCCGGCCCCTAATGGAGCCTCCCCTTTTCTGCGAACCCGTTGCTGAGGTCACAGGCGCAGGCCTACTTTAAGCCACGGGCTACGAAAAAGGTATGGTGAGGATGAGATGTGAGCTTTCAGCATGACATACATATGCATGTACTGAAAGACGTTTGGGGGTTCTAGGAAGCAACCATAGGGATCTCTAAGCAGCATGGCGCTGCTCAGGAGCAGTCGCCACAGGCACTTTGAATGCAGACTTCCTGCTGCTGCCTCTAGCCCTGGAAAGTCCAGATTCCCTGTAGTAGGTCCTTGGGCGATAGGGTCTGTATGGTACATCTGTATCTCCAACAGCCTATCTAAGCACAGCGATAACCATAACCGGCAGCCAAGTGTGGGGGACTAAGGTGAAGCCGCTTCTACAGCCCTACATCCCGCTCAAGGCGCCAGCGTGTCAGCTCGCAGTAGGATTGAAGTCTAAGAGGGCATTTCCAAAGTGCGATGTGCGCAGAACTAGCTTTGTTTGCCCACGCGCTATGGAGCATCCGAAGTGCAAGTATTTTGGGGCATGGGCTAATGAAGTTGTGGACATGTCTGTGTGACTTTGGTCATGCGGCACGCCATCTTGTGAAGTTCAAAATTGCCAGCAACTTGAAACCGTTGGGCTGAGACTCTGCTCAATTCTGCGCCCCGCCGTCACACTCGGCAATCCGTCGCTCCGTAATGTGGATCACTTCAAGCATCCCATCATATCCCATCCTCCAAAACCTCAAGCCTACATCCCTGGGGTTCCTACTTGGTGATTCCAGGGGACACTTATAACCAGGTATGTATAATAAGCCATGTGCTAAGCTAAGTTGTCCCCGTTCTGACCATACTTCCTAAGCCCGCCTGAGCCTCCAAGTCACGTAAAGCAAACTTCTATGTAGTCAAGTTTCCATTTCATTTTCGATGTTCTGTGCTATTCGATTCGTCGGTTTACAGGCCACATCCCGAAGCCCCAAGCACCCCGTCCAAGCTTGAGGCCGCCGGTGGCGTTGCTCGGGAAGTCGTCGCTGTAGCGGCCGGCAGCCTCGGCCGGCCGACGAGCAATGACACAGGCTGAGGGTTTGGAGATTGTAGGGTTGGAGACCTAAACTCTGAACCCGAGTCCCTAAATCTCTAAACCCTAAATGTCAGTTTCCATTTTATTTTCCGCTATCCCAATAGAACCCTAATATTACCCCAATGGAACCCTAATGGTTTACATGGGGCTCAGGCTTTCCCAAGGCGAATCTACCCTTGAGTTCTCTTCCAGGTTGTAGGGACATGTCGGGATCTTGTGATTTAACCCATTCACCGTATGTTGGAATGTATGGAGTTTAGGGTTTGGGCGATTTCTCAAAAGGAGAGTGCCCTTGCGGAGCCGAGGGACGTATGGGGATCATAAGGAGTTTGCTGGGGTAGAAGGCACTTATGTCCAAGCAGTCGAAAATTCAGGCAAGCAGGGGTTCTACGGGTTTCTTGTTTGTGAGTGAGATTCACAGCCTGTATTGAATGCTTCCCAGGATTCCTGAAAAAAAGGCCTGAATCTTTCTAGGAGGTTTTAGAGGGTGGGGTCTTCTCTGTTAGGGATAGGAGGAATGGATTTGAAGCACGAACTCAGAACTACTTGACAGGCTAGGGGAACAGGACGAAAACGGGAAATTCTATAAAGACAAACTAGATGATTTAGATTTGCCGCTTTGCTGTGTAGCCTCGTTGTTGAGTGATGCCGCGTCACTAACTAGAATTCTGATTCAGGTCAGCAGTGTGTGGTTTGAAGCATTGCCTATGTCTTTACAAAGCCGCGTCATGCCCAACATGACTGAGTTCATGGCTACGGAGTCCATAGAAACGCGTCGAAAAGGTCCATCGTCATAGAAATGGTTCGAAGAGTTCCATAGAAACGCTTCGAAGACGCTCGCGAATTCAAGGAACCGCCAGCGCCTCAATTCGATTGCAACAGTTGCGTATGTTCCGTCTGGTAGGACATATACAGTTCCAGCAGGAAGCCCACAAAATCTGCAGCCAGCGGAAACTGCACTTAGAGTACCGACGTGCCAGACAACAGGGCAGTTTTCACCTTTTCAGCAAAGACGTTATCTATGCGAAGAGTGCAGAGCCTTGCCCGTAATTACTTAACCCTAAGGGTCCGAGTACCTAACAATCATATACTTACCAAAAACCTGTACTATAATCACTATTACCCAAAACCCAAGTACCTAATTATTGGGTACTTGGACCCTCTGGGTAAGACTGAATCCTGCACCTGGGCTTCTAGGAGAAGCACCGGTGGTGCACTCGTTTCATGCGGTGCCTTTGCTGGCTTCTGTAGGGCATCAGGCGTCAGTGATGAAGGTTGCTTCCAGCTTTGAGGCATCGAGGACTCCTTGCGAGTTTTGGGCTGGATGGTGAAGGGTTTAGGGTTTTAGGTTTGGGCTTCAGGGTTTAGGTTTCCGCCTTCAGGGTATAGGGTTCAGGGTCAAGGTTGCAGGCCCCAAAATCCGGTAGCCGCAGTAAGTTGGGTTGTTGTTAAGGAACTTCATTTAAGTTACCATGGGTATGCATTACATAATGGGGTTTTCCGCGACTCGAACAGTAAATAATGGGGTTTCCTTATTATTGTAATGTACTTCAAGTTCCTTAATCGCAGAGCAGTAAGTTCCAACGTCCCTGTCCTGGTCCCCGAGCCGTTACATTCCAGGTGCCAGCATCTTGCATCGCAACCTAGGGAACTTCGAGACATGTGTAGTAATACTAATCTTTTCAGTAGAAATAGTACTAATAGTAATAATAGCATTATTAGTAATAACAGTAGTAATAACAGTAATAATAAGAAGAATAATAATAGTATTAATAGTAAGAATACTAAGAAGAGTAACGACCTTTGAAAGCCTTTCATAGGCTTTGGGTTCGAAATGGCGTTCTGAGTCCCACCTTTGCAATGTTGATCGTCCGTTTCCTCCAAACTTTGCCATGTGCTTGTTGGCTCTTAGCAGGCAACAGGGAAATGAGTCCCATTGAATCCCCATAGCATTTTCGAGTTTTTGCATTCCTCTATGCCTTCTACCAACAAGCCAGCCTCTTGAAACATAATTCGAAGGCATTGAGCTGTGACGAGCTCCTCAGTTCCCTCCTTGCGCGAACGACATCCCGCGAGGGCACGATGGGAGCTGGATCCCAGGTGGGCCAAGTGCCATACCCTAGATTTGGTAGACCTTAATCTATGTCCCAGTTTCCATTTCATTTTCCATGTTCTTTTCCATTTGACCTCCCATGTACACCTAAAATGCCGTCTTTGAGATCACGGAGCATTTTTCTCAGGTGTCTCACGGGTCGTTGCAATTTCATGTCTGGCCGTGCTTTTGCCTCTTGGCTGACAGGTAGCATGATCAACTACTACAAGGCTTTTTGCAGATTGGCGTCAGCCACAGTCATTCACCTGGCGGCCAATGCAGCGAATATTCCTGAGAAGGGACCTTCTGGGGTTGAGTTGTTTATTTCAGGCAAGACGCGCGAGCGCTCCGTCTGATGGAATCGGGATATGGCTTCCTGGTGCCTGAAAGCTCAGCTTTGACTGACATCCCGGAGTCATCTCAGCAAACTGAACTGGGCCTTGGCCATCACATGCATGTCGCTTGACTATTTAGTGTTCAGGCATTGGTTCTCAGAAGGCGTGTCAGCAAATGATTGTATCTCTTACTTGGAGTGGATGTCGCCTCGGTCTCAACCAACGCTTGCACTGGATTATGCACGGATGATGCGCGTTCAATCCCCCGACATGAAGCCTGAACTCTGGTCAGATTCTGGTCCCTGAAGACTTTACGTTCCAGAGTATCTGGAGCACGCTCGAGCGTGCGCATATGGAAGCACGGAAACAGAGAGCTCCTTGGACTCAGGCTCAGCTGCCGGGAATTCCTGACACCTGAGTCGAGACCGCCTGCCGGCCGAGCAAGCGGCTGACAAGAGCATAGCAGCTCTTGCAGGGTTGGCTACGGACGTTCTTCCTCTGAACCCTTCCGACCTGTAGAGGAACGAAGGTCGGAACATTTTGCATAACCTTTCCTCTCGTCCGCCCGCGATGATGTTGACAATATGGACAGAAGCTTGCTGTACACAGGCTGCTACCTGCGCTGGAAGATCAGAGCCGGGCATCCATCGACTCTAAAGGTAGGTATGAATGTATGCATGCATGCATGCATGCATGCATGCATGCATGTATGCATGCCTGCATGTATGTATGTAGGTAGGTATGTATATTGGGATATACATATATATATACACACATATTTAGACATACTTTTTATGGATCAAGAAAGAGACAGATAGAGAAAAGTGCCTCCTTCTGTATCTTAGCATACATATACCTGCGCATGACATATTTCATGGACGGGAAGAGCACAGATATTCTGCGATTGGAAATGAAGAGAATATGTGCAGGGGTCCAGCACGGAGGACTCCAGCACTCTAAGCTAAAGCCCTTCTAAACCCTAAACCCTAAACCCTAAGCTAAAGCCCTTCAGGAGCACCTCTTTTCTCCAGGCTTAGAGACCAGCATCTAGACCCTCGACCTCCAAAATCCACAATCAATCCTAAACCTCAAGCTACAAGCCTCGTATTTCCTGCAAAACTTAAATCGCACCTGCTCGGCCTTTTATTCGGAATTCGCTGGCTCGAAGAGGTCTGTTTTTTGTCCTTCTTCATCCAGGATCTAGCATATGCAGAATATAGCGAACATGGTGTGTCTTCCCCATAGGTTTTTAATTCGACGCTACTGGATCCGCATGAAATGCTAGTCTAGACATGTAGCAGCAGTGAATATAAGTTAACTGCAGGCTTACAGGAAGTTGCCAACAATGCGGATGCTGATCCAGTCCAAGCAAGCCCAGCGTGTTGGGTGTAGGGTTTAGGCCCAGTATGAAAGGTCCCTCATGAATAATCCTCAGATAATTTCCTCTATGGATCTTGTCATCAGCTACCTTGCGGACGTGAGCACGTAGGTAGGTCCATGGCTCATAATAAGCTGGCTGAGCAAATTGCGCAGCTTCGTGGTGAGCCGGCTGACTGCGTTAGCGTGAAGGGTTCAGGGTGAGGCATTGTGAGGCCTGGGTAAGTATTGTTTTTGTATTATTACTCTTACGATTATTCTTACCGTTATTACTGCAATTATTTTTGGCTGTGATTTGCCAAGACTAGTCGACGCAACCTGGTGCTGGTTCCGATGAAGCTCCCAGGTAAGGACAACCCCTTCTCACTACTGTCGTAGATAGCACTAGCTACTGCAAATCACACTCGTGTTTCGTAACATGCCTACCTAGTTTAACGTTGACTCCCGACTAGTACCTGTTACAACTGGGCACGTCGAAATGTCGTATCCCAAAATTAGGGGGACCCCAATATAGACCCCAATATACTATAATCCTCAATATGGGGACCCCCAATAGGGTACCCCTAATTTTGGGAAATCCTAATCCCTATAGTCCAAATGTCGGGGTTCTGCTTCAGCAGACTTCGGCCTACGGTCTGGGTCAGGGTTGGGGCAGTGCTCCGGAGCCCTTATCTTCATGTGAGCTGTAGTCTAAACTCCCTAGGGGGGGTTATATAGGGGACTACTATAGGGGTTTTTAAGGGGGATACTAGGAGTTTAAACTATAGCTCATGTGACTTACTTGATCTCCTTTTTAGTTTGAAGGTAAGGTGCGCAATAGCAGCAGCAGGGCATATCCGTCATAAAGGGCACAGGGCAGACGTAGGCAAATGAAGCCTGAGAACCAAGCAGCCGGGACTTGGAAATAATGCAGGGACTCATTTGGTAGTGTTCAGGGCCTGGGGCTCAGGAATTTAAGGGCTGCAGGGTTTAAGTGAGGGCTTGCAGATTTTAATGATTGTTCAGACATGCCATTGCATGGAGTCTAACATACAAAGATACGATGCGATTGCGGCAACGCTAGGCCCAACTTACAACCCGCTTGCAAATACATGAGCCTGAACAGGGACCAGAGGGCCTGCTGTAATAGAAACATGCTTCACTGGAACCCTGAAACTGTTTCTGCTGGGCCCTAGTCGGAGGAAGGATGCGGGGGTCGATGCACAAGTTTGGGCGGCAAGTTTGACATGCAACCTTGAACCCTGCGGCCCCCATAGGTTCTGAGCAAAGCCCCCAGACATGAAAGTCAAACAGCCAATCTTGAAGCCCTACTTGCATATTCAGATCCTGGGAAGCGACGGTTCTCCCAGTACCCTATTATACTATAGTATTATAGTCCCCATCAAGTCGATATGATATTAGGGGCTATATATATAGGGGTAATATTAGGATAATGGAAAAGAAAATGGAAACTACTATTTAGGATTTATACTACAGTAGTTTCCATTTCTTGTCAAGTCATCCCTATATAACCCCGATAGAACCCCTATAGTCGCTCAACTTGATTCTACCCTAAACCCTAAATAAACCCAGTCCTACCTCTGACAATTTCAAGCAGCATCAGTGAAAGACCTTCATTGCGTGGAACGCACGTGCCAGAACCTTACTGACTTCCACCTAGGGGTTATATTAGGGGTATACTGGGATAATGTAAAATAGAATGGAAACGACTATTTAGGGCTTTAGGATTTGACTTCGACTCTACGCCCTGAGGGCCCGGTTGCCTCATAACCCAAGGCCATCTTAGGTTGCTGGGTTTTGGACTTATGCAGGGTTTGGCTCCACTGAGGCCGTTACCACAGCCAATGGCCAGGGTCAGTGGGGAGAAGCACAAGGCGCCAAAGCTCAAAGTTGCGAGGACATGTTCGCGGGCTTATGCAGGGGACTATTTGGGGATATGTGGTGTTAGTGCTTGATGCCTGTTGCTGGGAGTGTAATTTCATATGTCATGCATGGATCTGCGGATATGTAGGCGATAGTCTCGAGGCAGCCGCTCTTCCTCGGCTAAAGGAATTGTACAGCAGTGGGTTTAGGGCTTAAGGGTTTAGAGCTTCGGGTTCGAGGCTTTATTGTTAGGGTTTAGGGCTGAAGGGTGTAAGGGTTTAGCGCTGAAGGATTTAAGGGTTTAAGGGTTTAACTTTTGGGGCTTAGGAGTTGGCTGAATGTTCTTTGGATCATGGTCGCCTTAAGCCCTAAACCCTAAACTTATGCAGCTTTGAAAACCTGGGAATCACACAAGTCCTTCATCAAAAAGGTCTCCTTGGATCACACCAGGGTTATTCTCAAGTTTAGGGGCACCTTTTGGTTCATGATGAGATTACGGCACCTAATATGTAGGGGTACCAGAATTAGACGCTAACTTTGGAAACTGGCCACCAGTTTTTGCCAACGTGATCTTAGACTCTGGAGAAATCAATAAAAAAAGGCCAGAGTAGGTACTGTATCAACAGACTTTGGGGGCCGATGTAGGTAGAATTCATTGTCTTGGAGCCCCAAGGTGGTCTAATCCTGGGCGGACCATATTCTAGCCATGTGTTCCATGATTTTTGGAAAGTATGACCATGCGTGCCCTCAATGAACGCCCGTGTGTTTTGGAATGCCTCTAGCCGGCTCCTCCTACGTCGGCGCACAGAAGCACATGTCAAATTCATGTCGCAGCATGGACTTCGCGAGCGCTCGCCTGCTGCCATGTCTCGTGATGTAGGCCAGACGGATGACTTGCCTGGAAAGTTGGTCCCTTTCCTTTTGCCTCCCTTGGGCAAGCGAAGTGATGCTCATCTCTTCTTCGGCAGTCGACCAGTACAAGAAGATGCATCTAGAGCTTAGCAGTGGCAATTCTCGAAACATACATACAGTCTATAATAAGCTTTTAAGCATGTAGTTCTTGCTCGTGCCTGTCCTTGTGACGGCACTCGACGTCCTGGAGTACCAAATATGGGCCGTGGACCGAGAGCAATTACAACTTCATCGCACCCTAATAATAGTCTAATAGTCTAGCCTAAGAATTCGCCGTACGCATCCCATCTAATCCTGCTCTGACTACTGTAGTTTGGCGGCAGGCGGCACCGCGCCTAAGCTATAGCCTGCAACCTGCAAGCAGGAAGCACTTCAACCCTATCACACAACACCTTTGAACTCGTAGAAGCAGTAAACTCTAGAATCTAGGAGGATAACTCATCATATCTCTACACGAAATCCAGGGAGTGGAGTGTAGATGTTTGCTTCTCAGACATACACAGGAGAGTAGGGGGTACTTGTCAACGAAAGGTTAGACCTCGCTATACGACAGGATGGCATGTCGCTTTGCTTGGTGGTGCCGTCTGAGAGCGCAGCAAACGTCCTCAGACATCATGAGATGTGCACGCTGACAACAGTAACATGCAGTCTTTGAAAGGGCTCTACAAGGATCATGTCCTAACTTTCCCTATTAGAATTACCCATGAGCCTCCAAGTAGCCCCTAGACCCAAATCCCCAAGCCAGAAATATGTCATCCCCCTTACGTAGATAGAATATGGCTTTGGGTATGTTTGGGTTTAGGGGCTACTTGGAGGTTCATGTAAAGCCCTCGAACAGCCTCCAAGCTGCTCCTGAGGTGATCTATTTAAATTTCCTGATCCTTGATTACCCGCCGTTGGAACATCCTGCTGACACTCCGAGAGGGAGCTCTTGCCAAAGTTATGGTGTTGGGTCAAGGGCTTAGGGTTTGAGACGGGGCTCTTGCCAAAGTTTATGGTGTTGGGTTCCCTCCTCTTCGTGGTGAAGCTCCCACTCAACACTGAAACATAAGATACGCCTTTGAAGAGACCAAGTAGACTGGAAAACATATTCAATATTCGCGGCTAGGTCAGGCGGGGTGTGTCTGATGTTAGGAGGAAATCAGTGGAGAAGATTTCCACGATGTTTTTCTTACAAGATTAATCTTGACGGCCGTCGGTTTCACTGCTTCATGGGCATTTGAAAGCTGCGCAGGAATATTGCGAAACAGCAGTCTTATGCATATTACTGTTTGCAGGAGACGACGGGGAATCACTGTACCTGGTCATCATTGCGGGTGTCCCCTACATAGTTTGAGAGGGTACTGGCATGGGCCAATGCGGCTTGTTGAGATGAAGTGAGTTTGGGGATCAAGTGTCTCATCATTGGCTTGGTCAACGCTAGAGGCGCGCACAATCTATATTGTGCCCATCGTACGACTTAGCAGAACCACCGTGACTAGGAGCTCATCCGCGTTTGCTTGCAGCGTCTCATGATTCCAGGCTTAGGTATGAGGCACACTCATGATTATAGGGACCCCCAAAATGGTGCTTGGGAGCCTAAAGTCCAGATGTTGAGGCTGAGAAATGGGTTAGAAGTGTGGGCCCTAACATGGTCCCTCAGCCCCCTTAGAGATATTCTGGGGACCCTTAAGGGTACAGACAGGGTTATGATAGGTATTTAACATTAGATACTGGTGTAGATACTGGTGTTGTTGAAAATGATCTCGAACTAGAGAAACTCCTCGCGCTGTCTCCCGCCTACGATTCGGCATAGGGAGGGCCGAAACCCCTTACATCCTCCCGACATAGGACGCTTTCTGCCTAGGCTTGGCATCCTCTCATCAACAGACCCATGAAAGTTTGTCACCATTGAACGAACTGCGAGCACTGGATCAACCCCTACCCGCGCACCCCAAAGCCCTCAACCTGCAACATGCATGACGTTCTGATCTGCTGAGGGAGCATGACTTGGGCTTTCGCGTCTTTCACCACATGGAGCCATATGAGGCACCTCATTCAGATCTTTCAGGCAAACGAGGCATCTCCTCATCTTACTGGTTCCTAGTAGGGGAGTAAGGAAATATCATCCCTATATAATCCCTGCATACGAATATGAGCCATAGTCTAACTCCTTAGACGGCTTATATAGGGGATTACAAAGGGCGTGAGTCATTAGCTCATGTTGATACAGGATGGTCGACACTGTTTTGCCTAAGGCTTGCAGTGCGCGTGAGTCCGTCCCTGGACCTCACAAGCAGGCAAAATAATTGTCCAAACCCAACCCTGAAAAAACAGAAAGGCTGTTATTCTCATATTTTGAGGCGTGGGTTAGGTAGATCCCGTGTGAAAGTTGGGAGGGCAGGCATCGACTGACTGAGCCTTGCTCAAATGAAAGGCTGCTCAAAATGATCTCTATATAGCCACCAGAATGTTTCTATGAACTCCATATACCCATAGGGTCCCCGAGGTACCTCCAGTTTGAGAAACACTTAAGCCCTAAACCGTAAACCCTAAATAGTAGTTTCCATTTTCTTTTCCATTATCCCTATATAAACTTTTCTCATACCCTTCTATTCCTTTATTCCCTACTAAGAACCAGTAAGAAAAGTAAAAATCCAGAGCCCAGCCACCCTCAACCTTTCGCAGTGCAGGCCTTGTATAGTCTTACGGTTTAGGGTTTAGGGCTTGGGTTTAGGGTTTAGGGCTTAGCTTACCACCAACCAGCCTCCAGAAGCCTCTCTCAGATGCAGCGCCTGCTACATGCTGATCATCACAACAAGCACCACGGCTTTGACTTGCAGAGGGCTGGGGGTTTGAGATCTCGGAGAACCCAATGGAGAAGGGCTACTATTATTACTATTATTCGTAGATTACTGTTATTATTATATATTACAAATAGAATTACTATTAGTTCACGAAGGCAATGGGCCAGTGCTGCAGGCTTCCTGGGAGTTCGTTTGGCCGGGCTTCTTCTAAATGAGCCTGGGGTTAAACGCTTGGTGAAGTTCCCAAGCAGTGGTTCGGAGAGATCAGTTTTTCTAGCCCAAACCACTATAGCCCGAAGTCCTAAACAGTGCTTCAGTTCCCCAAAGAGATCATCCAAGAAGTGAAGTGGGTCTAACGCATGAGGCTCAACGGTTATTCAGGCGGGGCTGATTGCCAAGTGTCAAAGGTCTTACACGCTTGAGCAGCTTGAGGAGATTCATAGAAAGACTCTCAACAGTTCTAAGATAGGTAATGTAGAAATTACTAATTCCAGGGTTCCGTGAACTTTTTGTTGCCTTAGCTGATTGTCCGTTGTCTCAGAAAAGTGCAAATCCTGAGATTCCCCAGAACATTGCCCAAGCCGTATACGCTCTCACCTTGCGGCCAAAAGCAAACAATCTTGGCGCTGTCCGCCCAAAAGACTGAATCGAAGATCCTAGACCAGCACAGGCATGTGGCGAGCATGCTGGTAGATGCAGCTCAGCCTGTTTTAGCCCATGGATGCTTAGGGCCGCACCTGATGCTTTCAGAAAAACCTGCAAGAAGGTCTAGATGGTGTAGCCACGTATCCAAACAGAGACACAGTCACAGCCTCTCATCAGCCAGCACGTTTTCAAGAGTTTGGGTGCTACTGTCACAGATCTGGTTTACATGCGGATTATATAGACCAAATAGGGTTCATGTAGCGATTATACTACAGGGGAATGGAAAAGAAAATGGAAACTACTACATTATCTGGGATTGCTTGTATACAGATATATCATCAACGCTGCCTCGAGTCGCTCCAGCATGTACATCGTCGTAAGTAGATGGACAGCTTGTAATACAAATGCGACACTGAGGCAGGCTTCCTTTTTTCAGGTCCTACAAGGCCTAGCTACTGCCTAGTCTGCTACTGGATTTCTGCGTAAGCCATGGGCATGTACCAGAAATAGTTCCTAGCCTGCTGAAGCCTCACCAGGGCCAGGGAATTCCCTGAATGTGCGTTTCGTTGCGGATAGCTTGCTTGGACGGAAGGAGCTGAGTTTTTGGATTTGGGGCTTTAAAGTTCTAAAGGCATGAAAAATGGAGGCCGTAGATGTAAGATTTGCATGGCTAACCCCCATGTCCAAGAATTTGCCTTAACCCATGCCGCAAACATGGCAACAAGCAATCCGGAGCTGAATGTTGGAGTCTTTGATACACAGCCATATGGTTTAGGGTTTAGGGTTTAGGTTTTCAGAAGGAAGCTGCGTAAACAGAATTACATGAGTTACAGTCTAAACTCCTAGTATCCCCGTTCATAACCCCTATACTCCCTCCAATAACCCCCCTATATATCCCCTTTAAGGAGTTGAGACCCTGAACCGTAAACCCTATATAATCCCCTATATAACCCCCTTTAAGGAGTTTTTAGACCATAGCTCACAAAGGTATCAAGCACCCTCTTGCCCGCACTGACGCCGTTTAGGGTTGAGGGTTTAAGGGCAGATCGCACAGAGCCCGGATGCAAAAAAGGGGCAGACTGGATACAATGTTTGTTTTGACCTCCCCGACACTCCAAACCAACCTTTTCGGCACAGTTACAAGTCTTGGCACTTTATGCCGGTGGCTGAAGCAGGCCAAGGATAAGCTTTGGAGAAGTAGAATGGAGCAAACAATAGCAGAACTTCCCAGACTAAGATGAATGCAGTACTTGTGGGTTTCACAGCAATCACGGAGATTGGACGCCTTAACCTGAGTTTCGCAGTCTGAGCACTTTTTTAGACTTTTGCAAAAGAAGTTGGGCACCCCCTACCTGCCCGCCCCACAGATGATAAAGTCGACGGTCCTTGCTGTGGGGCCTCCAAAACGGACTTGTGATTTGTTTGAAATCCCATCCTTGCTTTATAAGGTCGTGCCGATAAAGTTATGCAAAATTGGCGCGAAAGTGGCCATGGAAGTGCTGTGTCGCATGGGCTCCTTTGTCGCTGTGCAGGGCACTCAGGGGGCCTTCTGCAAACTTGGGCTCCGTGTTTTCAACCCTGGTGTGCGATTTTGTGTTGTGGATGTGTAAGGGGCCCCTGCTTTAGTAGGCCTATTGCACCCACTCCGCAAGGTGACTTTTGGGACCTTATATAAAAGGGCTCGGCTTGCTGATCGCCGGAGGAGATTCTACCATAATTTTTCTATATTGCATTATAGTATAAAATATTATTCTCTAGTGTTATGCAATATTATATCGTAATATATTAATGCTATATTATATCGTAATATATTATATTATCCCCAATGATGGCATACAGCCCGGAGGCGAAGAGGAATTGATCATCCGAAGTTTTGAGGGACGCCTGTTGCCATTTGCGCCTGAAACATTCCTGCGGGATGCAACAGGACCATCTCCGGCTGGACTTGCTGACTTCTTATGAGTCCTTAAAGGGGGGTTGTATCGGGGAGTATTATAGGGGAATGATATAGGGGGGGGACTATAGGGGTTATGAAGGGGGATACTAGGAGTCTAGACTATAGCTCTTATAGCCGTGTAGCAAGAACTGCTTCACATGAATAGTAGTAATAATAATAGTAGTAGTAATAATAATAATAGTAATAGTAAAGATAAACAAAAAGTAATAGTAATAATAACGATAGTAACAGTAAAAATAATAATAATAACAATAATAATAATAATAATAGTAATAGTAATAATACTAATAGTAATAGTAATAGTAATAGTAATAATAGTAATAGTAATAGTAACAGTAATAGTAATAGTAATAATAGTAGTAAGAATAATAGTAATAGTAACAATAATAACAAGAGTAATAGTAATAATAATGACATCCTGTATGAAGGAAGGTCACCATCCTACACACCAACGAGACTATTGTGAACTCACACAGGCGCGCCTGGGTCTTGGGTTTAGGGTTTAGGGTTTAAGGTTTAGGGTTTAGGGTTTAGGGTTGGGAGCAACATTGCATGGGCTTCAAGCAGAACAATTACGTGCCTGGTGTTGCGGCATCATCATTTCTACATGTATGCTTCTGGAATCCTGGCGAGGAACATTTATAGTCATATATATATATATATTTGTATATACATACTGCATGACAATATACTATACCAAACATATTACAATCTACCGTAGTATATTATACTGTATTCTAACTTACTATGCAGAAAGAAAGCAGGTCAGCCGCAGAAACAAACCTTGCGTGGTTATTATGCTTGGCTGAAGGATGCCTTTGTTGGGTCCTTCCCCCACCCATTAGGGTGGATGTCAAAATTATGGTCCCTTTTTGGGTACCCTAAATATTAGGTGCCGTATTATAATAGGGATCCAAAAAAGGGGCCGTAATTTTGACAACCACCTATTAACAGCCTGTGATAGGGATGCATATTCACCGAATTCTGGCAGGGGCTGAAGGTTCATTGTAAAGGTAACTAACCTTACTTCGGCGACACTTTGAGATAACGGCCCTGGGCGCCCCCACGGCCATTTTGATGCCAGCCCAAGCCTCAAAGAAACAAAATGCCGAAAGGGCAGTTGGGCTTGGTTTTAGCACTTAGGGTTTAGGGGTTAGGGTCGTGGCCACCAGAGGGGCAAAAACGCTGTCACACTTGCTACGTGCTGTTGTGTATCTGCCCTAAGCGGCATCCGGATCTTCCAGTGCCCAAAGCGTGCATTTCTCTCTTTCTCATGTGACTTGGAAGGCTATGTCTTTTCAAACACATATGTCGGCCTACACCTAAACAATGGCCTGATTTTAACAAGGCCCTTCCCACCCTCTGAAATTGAATGGTTCCGATTGACGCTCAAAATGTTGGGACACATTTCACAGAAGCGCGTGGGTAGTGGAGGGGTTCGCGACTGTCACAGGTTTATAACTGTGTTCGACCTGATCCACTCCTGCGGCGGCTGTGACTTTGAGCGAACTGACGCCGAGCTAACAAATAGATGGTTGATACTCCTTTGCCTGAGGTTGAGATGTTGCGTTTAGAGAATAGGGGTTTCTACAGCCTCCGTGTAGAGGAAAACGGTGTGAACCGCTGATAAGTTTCTCAAGATGATGCCATATATACCTCGGGTCCAGAACACCCCAGTTTTCAGACCCTAAACCCCTAGACCCTAAACCCCTAAACCCTAAGTTCTAATCCAGACCCAGGCCTCGAGGCTCAAAGCCCAGACCCCGTAAGCAGCCTCAAACCTCAACCGCAGGTTTGACCTTGATAGAGTTTAGCGCTAAGGGGTTTAGGGTTTTGGGGTTTTAGGGTATAAGGGTTTTAGGGTTTAGGGTGGTAGTTTCCCTAAATAGAGTAACCCCGATATAGGCCCCAAATATTGTAATTCCTAATATGGGGACCTTTGGGAAAGCCCATTTCGTTCTAGAGCAGGTGCAGCTACGACAACCGTGTTTCCCAGGCAATTGGTACCCTTTAAAGGGTTTATAGGGGTTATATGGGATAGTGGAAACGAACATGGAAACTACTGTTTAGGGTTTAGGGCCTCCCAGGCAATTGTCGCAAAATACCTGGCCTTGCAGCATAGACCAGGTCTCCCTTCCGATTTATCAGCCCCGAGCAGAACCCGTAAAAAGCCAGCGCAAAAACCATCAAGAAACCCGTGTGAAGCGCGTAGAAACCCGTCGCGAAGAACTGGGCTCCTGTTGCCCGCTTTTTGTTGCAACATCTGCTTGAAAGCAGGATGTCTGCCAGGCTTTCCAAGTTCCCGGAAGCTGGTCAGGGTTCAAGGGGGGAGAGTTTCAGTTTACCGGTGCATGGCTTGAGTGTTTAGCTGCAGAAGGTTTAGAGGCTCAGGGTTGGCAATTTGATGGAAAGAAACGAATGCCGGCTCTACGCAAAAAAAAGAAAAAACTCTTTCCGCAGTGGGAGTTACCCAGGAAACGATGTACTGACCTGCTCTCGCACTTCAGACAGCCCAGAACTGCATTGTAAATCAGGTATCGACAAGCGACACGTAAGGCATCAAAGAGGCCCATAAGTGGGCAAAATCTGCAAGTCGCCGCACCTGCATGCTGTAGAAACAAGTGTAGCCAGGACGTCTATTCCATCTGGATTTTTATGGGCTGCAGGTAATATTCTCTGAAACTTCTGAATGACCTCGGCATGGAGACAATGCTGATCTTTGTTTTTCCACGAGAAGTTGTGCTTTCACAACACAAAGCGGGATCTTTATCATCGGCCACGGAACGGCTCGGTGTCTGAAGTCACACTTGTTAAACGGAAGGCGTGAGAGACCATAATAGCCTAAACTCCTCACAGGGGTAATATATGGGGAGTATTGTAGGGCTTATTAAGGGGGATACCAGGAGTGTAGACTATAGCTCATATTGCAATCTTACCAAGGGCTGTAGAGTATGTTGAGAAACTTTTTGATGCACAGGCCAGGAAGGCTACATTCGTTTACAGGCTTAAGCTCCATACGCATATGAGCTACTGTCTAAACTCCTAGTATTCCTTTTTATAGTCTAAACTCCTAGGATCCCTTTTCATAACCCCTAGAATACTCTCCTGTAGAGACCCCAACAACCCCCTCTGAGGAGTTTAGACTATAGGTCATCTAACTTCTAGGTCAGGTCAGGTAACTTGTTGCAGCTTATCCAGGCCGCTGAGTGTAATTGTCATGAATATCCGAGCCGTTCCTGTGAGAAGAGGAAATGGAGAAGGACACAAAACACTGCCGATTCGGGTTTATCGGTATGCAGCTGTGACTTTCTTTCGTCCGCGACATTCATTAAGGTTTTGCCGCTATTTTTCTGAACAGAAGCACGGAGGCAACAGGACACATCGTACAAGAGCTCTCAAACTAAGCTTCTTACCCATGTAGTTTTGAAAGATCCCTACAGGGCTTCGGCCGGCAAACAGCGGAAAAAAGTGGAGCCCATGCTGCAGCACGATGCAACTGTACGAACTTAGCAAGATCAAAGCAAACACTAAAAATGATTTCGGTGGCTTGGCACGATCGCTTTTGTTCAATTTGAAGTTAAAAGTTTAGGGGTTAGCGCTGCGTGTTTCAATGCTGCGGTCCTCGTTTTCTAGTTTGGGCGTTCAAATTTCTGCGCCCCAAGTACCGCCCCCCCAGCTCATGCGATCGTTTCACCAGCTGTACGAGTTTTATGCCCACACGCCAGGCTGATCAGGCCACACAAGACGGCATGAGCCCAACAGACCCGAAGCCAAAATTTGGTGGCACGCCGTATGCGAACGGCGCTTTCAATTAGGAAAATGAGCCCATAGGTTTCCTTGTCGGCGCCGCTTGCCTTGCATGTGCATTCAAGGTCACAAGAGGTCGGGGAATTGGTTCAAATAGCTTGAAACCCAAAGGCTAGCAAACTGTGATTTTCTCCAGGATGCGCTTCAGACGCTTCTGCCCCTCATCAAAGAGAAGTTGCCAGTTCTTCTGGAGGAAGATGGAATGTGCCGCAGCAGGTTTCAGAGTTTAAACACTACTGAGGGCGAGCGCTTTTTTGAAAAGGTGTATTTTTGACATTTTGGTGTCAAGGTACTCGTTGTAACATGTCAATCCTGCCGTTGTTGATGGCGCCAAGCCACAGTCAACTAGGAGAAATGTAGCCTTGGTAGTCTCTTTTTGAAGTCCTCTGTCTACGCGGCGGGTGTATGGCAAACAGATGGGCGGAAACACTACAAAGCAGTTTTGAATGTAGATTCTCTTATGATAGGGGTAAACCAGGGGCCCTGGGAAGCAAAGTGCAGACCGTGTGAAGAATTGAGCAGGTCAGCAAATGCCCGGAGGCTTGTGCGTCAGAACTTGAATCGTCATCAGTCACCTGTCAACCCCAGCGATACGCCTGTTGGAGCACCAATCCTCGGTTTTAGGCGTGGCTTGCAGGGCTTGATTTGTGGAAGAGGAGCTTATTTTGCAAAGTGGGATGTCTGTAAGGTTGGTTTCCGTTGAACTGAATCGCTCTTTATGTTTCTCCCGGTCTGCGAACAGGGATCTAAGCGAATTCCTTATTGTTTTACCACTCTTGCCGTGTTGCCGCTTGGCACTCGCCGCAAACCTGATTTCACCCTGAACCCGTCAAATGCTAGACCCAAGCCCACCAGACCATGAATCCGAACTTTAAGCTTAGGGTCTGAACAGCTGTGTCCCCATGAGAGCCCCGTCAGTTTCTAGCCGCTTGGGCAAGCCTTCTGCACAAAGGTCAGTGGATCTCTTCATCGCTCTGGATGAAGAGGAGGAGACGTTTTTGGTTTCTTGGGTTACGGTTTTTTGGTTCATGAGGGTTGTTTCACTTAGATTGTATAGGGTGGCATGCAGAGGGCGCGAAGATTTTCGCTTTCAGGATGGTTTCAAGCATTAGATAGTCCCCAAGTACCCGCCCACTAGCCATTCTTGCCAATTTGTGTTCTCGCATGGAATGCGTAAAGAGTGGTGTTGTCATTGAGGACAAAGCATGATTTCTTGTTTGGCGGGATTGGGGTAGAAAAGGGTTTCCTTGGTCTTAATAGACCTGCGCTCTGCTTGCACCCCCATGACTCATTGTAGTCCCCCTTAAGTAGATAGAATATGGTTTTGGTATGTCATAATAAGATCCCCATACCCCATATTCTATCTACTTAAGGAGGACTATATATCCTAAGCCGCAAACCTTAAGCCCTGAACCTTCCACGGCGGGCCTGAAACTAGCCATGGGAGGTGTTGCACGGCGCAAGCCTTAAGATTGTATAGGGGTTGAATGGAAATATGTGGGGATGGATCTATGGGTTTGGGAAAAGTGGAGAAGAAAATTGGTAAACGAACGCAAATCGGAAGGAGAAGGCTTACATTGCAAAGATGCAGGGCATGTTCAGCACTGGCATCAGAAGAGACTCAGACGCAAGGTAAGCTCCCAGAGTTGTAATTTTGGGTTTAGGGTTACCGGCTCTTAGTAGGGAATGAAGGAATTGAAAGGAACATGGGACTACTATGCTGCCGGGGGTTTTGTAGTTATTACACAATCGTCCATTCCCTACACAAATAGCAAGAAGGACCAACACAAGGGGCTTTATAGGGAAGGCCAACCTACACCACCTACCCTTCCCAGATGTCCTTAAGCGTTTTACCTGCGAAGCCGGGGTACCAAGCAGGCCTGGGCACACAGGCTACCTCGCATCTAGGCATCAGTTTTAGTTTTGTCCTTACCCGCGTGATTTCCTGCTGAGACCCGGTTTTTAATATGGGGATGACTATAGGGATCCATTCCTGCATTCCCCACTAGCAAAATACACACTAAGTAGAGCCTATTGTTAATGAGTCTCAAAGTTTGGCCGGCGTGCGTTTCCTGAGCCCTGAAATCCTGAACCCTACCTAGACCTCCCGAAACCTATGATAATGGCCTTAACCTCAAAATTTCTGGTATCTAGTATGCAAATTTGCCACGTTGAAGTAGGCGCTCAGCCCTTCACCAAGAGCGTCTGGCGCAAAGGGTGCTGTACTAGGGCACTACCTTGGTTGATGCAATGGAAAATTATATAGAGATTATATGGGGTTTATATTGGGATAATGGAACATTAGATGGAAAATTTACTATAAGATTTTTTCTAGCCATGCGACGCGGGTCCGGGTAGAGTGCTTCGGCTTTAGGCACGTCCTTTTTGGCAACCCGTCAGAATTAAGTCTACGTGCATCTTCTTTGAAGGCCCATCCTGTCCATTTTGAGTCACGCTCCTTCTCATGTTTGGGGGATATATTGGGGTTATATAGGCGGATATATTGGGGTTATATAGGG
>CAJNIZ010007635.1:35222-54268 GCA_905231905.1 Symbiodinium pilosum
ACGCACCCAGCTATGAAAACTTCAACACACGCCCAAAGCACACCCACAAAACACTCACCTTTGAAAGGCTTGGCTAGGGCAGCTAGTAGGGGTGAGAAAAGGCAAAGACCTGTAACAGATGACCATCTATGTTTGTGGAAAAAAGTGTGTGCGCTTTTGAGAGGTCATTTAGCATAGATTAGAACAACTTTCCAGATTACATGGATTAGGCAATGTGCATGGATTACCAGGATTATGGATTAGGATTAACCCCCCCCTCCCCTCGATCTGCCTAGCTTGTGACCCTTGCCCGTCTATTTCCTTTTCATCGTTTCACATCTGAACTGACAACTCTGGGCCCCCAGATTTTGAGATACTTGGGAGTTCCATAAATAGGGGAACCCCAATATAGATCGCAGAAAACTATGCTCCTCATTTTTGGAGACCACCCCAAAAATCGTAGCCCAATTTTGGGAAATCCCCGGCCCCACATAAGCTGGCTCACCACAGGTGGTGGCGAGCGCTTCCCGCTCGGGCGCTGGTTATGAAGGTGGCTGGAAGCTCAAGTCTTAAAGTTCGGGACGGTTGAAGAAACATAGGGGTGGGTTGCTTTGTCTTCAGGGTTCATGGAGTTTTAAGGTCAGGTCTGAGGGTTTGTAGGTGATGGGAACTCGAGGGTTCAGGCTTTAAGGCGCAAGGTTGAGGCAGCTTTGAGCAACCTCTGCCGGGATCCACTGATGCTCTTTTCAATGTGGAGGTACTTGTTTTTTGAGGTTCTGACTGGAGAGCCAAGCGCGAGGTCATCTAGGAAGAGTCCTGAGCTCTCAACCTTCCACTTTCCCATAGCTCGTGATCGAGCAAGGTGCCGCGGACAAAGTGGACAAGGAAGTTGGGAAGTTGCTGGAGGCCATTCCGCAAGCACTGCAGGGTTTTGGGGTACAAAGCTTTCACCGCAAAACCTAGTCTGGCACCCCCTTGCGCACAAATGCCCGCGTAGTTAGAGGCATCAAGCTTCTGCTTTTCATTTGCAAGAGCAGACGTTGAATCTGCCGTCAATGCAGGCCACCCCAAATCAAAAGCTGTGAGCGCCAAGTCCTCAACCTTCCCAGGCCCCTCGCCTTTCCATGTTTCAAAGCCACGTATACCTTCGCAACACCTAAAATTTCAGCCTTTAGCTCCGGAGCATGATGCATGTAAGGGTGATGATTACAACTGCGTGGGAGGTCTAGGTGCTACCCTAAACTATGGCGAGATTCTAGGCTGTTCATGCCTTGGTTGTGCATAAGTAATGCACCTATGCCCAAGTAACCAAAGATGGCTCACGTCCTGACGGTTGGGCCTGCGCCGGCAAGTCACCGACGGCGTGCGGAGTTTGAAACGGCAACTGGCGAAGTTGCATGGAAACCCACTCTTCTGCCAAAGAATCTTGATGTCAGGGAATCTCCTATAGGACGACATCATGCCGGACTTTCCTACAGGCGTCCAGCTAGTTGTGCTACCATATTAAATCAGGGCGCTAGGGCAAGTGTCAGGACTCAGTCACGCTGCTAAAAGTGGCAACGCCTTTGAGAGGGAAATGCTCCTGCAAATGCCCCACAACGGCACAGATAGATTTGTCTTATTCCTGGTGCTAGCACTGAACACTTTTAATTTGTGTCTTGCGGGCGACTCTGGTGTTTTGCTTGGTTTGGAACTTTCCAAATATGGGGCTGCCTTGATGTGGTTGAAGGCCAGGGCTGCGCTAGATGCAGAGCAGCGCCACCACTGGTGGGAATCTACGGATGCACTTTTTAATGCTATAGCTTTGGGAAAGCCTTAAACTTGGAACACCAAGTCCCAGGACCTTGAACCCGTTACCAACCCCCACAGCGTAAGCTAAATACATTCGTTCCCTGGTCTAAGGTCGTGTCTTTGTCCGGCTAATAGTTATGGAGTTTCTGATCATATGTCCATACAGGCTCCACGACAAAGATTTGTACATTGCTTACAAATTACTCACAGTTGAAAATCTTTGGGTAGATTGTTATGAGAAATTAGCATGTTAAAAAAACGCATGCAACCCTAAACTACGTGGGGATCCCAAGAATTGCGACAGGACTTCGGTCTGCTTGAGGAGGACGGAAGCACCATTGCCACATCCGGTGGCCAAAGCAAGGAGCAACTTGCAGTTTGGGGAGGTTACATTGGGATAAAGCTTAAGGTTTAGGGTAATATTGGGATAATATAGGGTAATATTGGGTTATATTGGGATAATTGAAAAAAGGAAACTACTATATTACATTATTTAGGGTATTTAGGGTTATATTGGGCTCAGGATGAATGGAAAAATTGGAAACTACTGTATTAGATTTTTTAGAGTTATATTTGGCTTAGGATCCCATAGTTCGAGAGTTAGGGGTGAGCGGTGGGAGCCAGGCACGCGGCACAGGAATGGGCACCGGGTTGGGACGCGTAGCTTGTTTTTTCTGAGGCTTTGGCTTTCGGGCCTTGATTTGAACACATGTATGGGTTGTTTACGGAAGGAGAGTAGCGCTAGTCCGGCTAGTCCAAGTGTTGCATTTTGCATAGGCCATTCGCAGGACTCATGGGTGCTGTTCCGGCCCTGCAAGTGCACGTGAGTCACACGAGGATTGTAGTGTGCATTGGTTATGCCCATTGTCGGAGTCAATTGTCGAAAGGCTGAGTTCCCGTGCCTCGCACAGACCCTTCAAGCAGATTCGGACATGTTAGTTTGCCATGTTACGCGCTGTCCTGCAGCATCCTTCATCCTGCTTTCCCCTGTTTAAGGGGCTTTCAAAGGAACAGCATGGAGCGAGAGTGACACAGCATGTGCTTGTTCAATTTAGTCTGTCATGTATACATTACCAGCAATGACTCCATGAATGCCTGCCCAATCAAGCAAACATTCTGGCTCGTCCGCGTACCCAACATAACGCGGATTATCTTGAGAGTCTTGGGTTGCCCAATTCCATTGAAAATACACCGCTGTTCGAAGGTTGCAGGACCTGAAGATGATCTTTTGGGCATAAGGGAGAATCAACTGCAAAGGATATTGGAGATGACATGGGACTTAGGATTATGCTCAGCTTTACATGAATGCTATTGTAGAAGCCTGAGTGATGATTACTACTGTTATGGTTCTAGATTCCTGGTATCATCACGGTAGAGAGTACCTAAAAATGACCTCAACTTGATATCAGTGTGTATGGGTAGTTATTCATGCGTCTACATTCCTCACGCAACGAAGCATGACTCTGTGCTGTATGTGCTGCATTCTGTAGATTCGTACAGACCTGGTATTGCTGCACCTTCAAGATTCAGACTGTTTGTTCATGTTCCCGTGTGGGCGGCCTTCGGACCATTCTGGACGGCTGGTTTTTTACATGCTTGTCCTGCCGACCTTCTGAATATCCCCTTGAAAAGACCTTGTGACCCTGAGAACCCCAATATCGGATCCCCGACGAAGGAAGACATACTTGCCGACGTGACCAAAATCTGCACTGCAGCGTTGGAGAAGAAGGCCCTAAGCTGGGTTTAGTGCTTAGGGGCTAGGGTTCAGGGCTTAAGGTTTAGGGTGTAGAGTCTAGAGAGCAAGGTTGGTAGGGCTGAGGGCTTGATGAAGGCCCTGGGCTGGGCACTAGTTCATGGTTTAGATTTCATGGCTTAGAGTTGTGGGTCTACAGGTCTCAGTGGCTTTGACGAAGCTAAGTTACCACAACGAAGATTGTGCAGCAATCTTATCCCCCAGATGAGGACGTTGTAGCCGTCACGTGGTAGTCATGCGCTCCTCATTTTGCCGGGTTAGGGATACCCCAGATCAAAGTACATTACAGGCTGCCTCGCTTTCTGACATGAACGCGCGAGTTTGGTGTGGGTCCTAGCTGCCTCATGCGTAAGCTCTTTGCAGATGGGTGGCCCTGTGGTTCCATATGGATATTCCCGCAGTGTCAAAAACCCCTCCCAATGCATAAATGCATGCGCTTGCTGTTCTTGGCGAAGCGATACCACTGGTACCGGGTCTATGTTGTCATGCATGGTATGGATACAGGCGGTTGGCAGACTTCGGGTCGGATGTTTTGCCCTGTCGGCCTTCAAGGCCAGTACATGCAGGTTTCTCGAAGCTATCCGTCTCCGCCACTACGGCAAAGAAGCCGGTCATCCAAGCCCTGATCTCATGTTATTGGCATGACTTTTGGCTATGTTACGGCGCAAATGTAAATCAAGCCCGAAACCAGGCCTTGAACTAGATGCAGAGGGCTCCAAGGCGCCCTAATTTCAAGAGTGTTCTCTCATTGCCGCCATGTTGCCATGTAGGTAGGCCCAATCACATTTCATCATTTGATGTTACAAATCAGGAAGCTCCTATCACAATAGCGGTCTTCACTGCCAGATATGCTAGCAGTCAGAACCTCTTCCTCATATTACAAACTTTCTGCACACGACCCACCGGGCGTCTGGCTCAAGAAGCGTTTCCACCCAGTCCTTTTCCTGTCCGTTACTTGGCTCTTGAGGGCTCAGTAGCTTGGATGGTCGTATATACTTATATAACTTATATATATATGTATATATCTAGGTATACACATGTACATGTGAGTGTATATGGGTACTTCGGGCTCTATGAAGACCTTGGGAGCCCCAATGAGGATGGCACAACCCCGGACAACCCCTAGGCAAAGGACTGGTCTCTGGGGATATCTGCTCACCGGCTGGCATGGTCATGGGAATGCAATGTGGTAGTTTCCCAGAATAAGGGGACCCCAATATAGACTCCAAAATACTATAATCCTTATTATGGGACCCCCCAAAAGGTACAACTAATTTTGGGAAACCCCCATGTCATACTGTAGTAGTTCGCAAAAGCTGCAGCTACTAAGCAAGGTGAATGGACCAAGATCAACACATGAGCTATAGTCTAAACTCCTCAAAGGGTGGGTTATATAGTGTTTAGGGTTTAGGATTTAGGGTTTAGGGTTTACGGTCTAAACTCCTGAAAGGGGGTTATATAGGGAATTATATCGGGGACTACTATAGGGCTTATTAAGGGGGATACTAGGAGTCTAGACAATGGCTCACATCAGGTACAAGGTTATGGTTCGCAGCAGTCACTCACACAGATGCTCTTAGAGCAGTTCTCCATGTTTGTTGTATTAATTGCCATCCTGGCGCATAGGATTACGCTTGGATATGGCGTCTTCTCAGATTATGCCGCTCCTCCCAAAATACTCGGTTGCAGTGAAGAATCTTAAGATAAGTTACCGTAATATGGGTATAGAGTAAATAATAGTGTTTCCATATCATAGTACCTGAATTTAATTTCTGTAACAGCAACCCAGAATGGGCCCCAGAGGATATAAAAGATGCGTCCCAAGTAAGGCTCCGACAGATCTGAAGGCGCTGTGCATTGATTTAAGGGGTTGGTGTGGGCTACATTCTGCTAGGGACCCGAAACCCAGGCACCAAAAGCATCTGCTAACATTGGCCGGAAACTCTGTAAGGGGCCGACGAAACATGTGGGCGTTTTTAAAAATAATCCCTGTAGAACTCGAAATACGGACTCCGCAAATAATGCACCCATAATCATAATCTCTATAAAAAAGCCCGGTCAACAGGGGACGCCCATGTTGAGAAACTCTCAAACAGTGCAGGCTCTCTTCACTGCAGGATGTGCAGCTTTATCGTTGCTACTTCTTAGTAAGGGTGTCCTGGATGTGTTTTTGAATTTCGCACATGTTTCATTATCAACCCCCAATAAACAGCTGTGGAATTATGTGCGGGGAGGCGTTTTGTTTGCTGCTACACTACTGACTCCTGCAATGATGTCGGCGACATCACTGCCACCGACGCCACCCTTGACAGAATCAAAAATCCTGCACCTTAGTACCCGTAGTAGTCATGATCAACCCGAAACATTAGCACCCTGCCCAACCGTGAACCCTCAAAACCCGAAATCCCCCACAACCCTAATCCCACAAAGCAAAGCCCTAAGCCCAGTCCTAAACCCCCTACATAAGCCCTTCTTTGGATTCAGCTGGGCTGAGGATAGTTTTGGCGCCGCCATGGAGCTCTCTCGGGCTAATTCGCTGGGCCTGCAAGACTCGGACTATTCCTGGGTTGAGGACATGGGGGTGTTAGAACTTGGCAAAAACATTGAAACGTTGAAGCAAACCATACGAGGGTAGAGGTTAGGTTGTTGTTCCTTGTATGCAGTTGTTCTGGACATAAACGCACCTACCTTGGACATGCATGGATGGGTGTGGAGATGGGTGCATGGGGGCGGGGTCTGATTCTACAAGAGCTAGATACAGGACAGTTGAGGCGTCACTGAAGCTCACTCGCACTTGCTTCTTTACGTGCAGACCTCGAGACACAAACAGAAGCGCATGGACTGCAATGCCCAAGTGTATCCAAATCAAGCACAGGGCAGTTTGAACCGTGGAAGGCCCAAACGAAAAAAGTTTTGTCAAAGGCTCTTCCCAGCTTCCTTGTCAGATAGCTGTTGTTTGCCGACGTATAGGAAAGGATGCTGTGGACACGTCTTCAGGCCCCTTCAGGCCCTTTGCACCGGATCCCAGACTTTGACAGGACCTGGAGGTTCGTTTCATCTGCCCCATTGTCCCCAATATCCTTTGCTGCAGAACGACGACTATGCCGAAACCAAAGCTTCTCTGAATATTGCAGTGGTGTGCGTACCCCACTCGGGACACATGCTCCCGTGCCACTGGGCCTTTGACTGGGATTGAGGGATATGAGGTGTCCAGGGCATGTGGGATCGTTGGGTATGCTGTACTTGGTGGTGCTTTTAGAATTTTGAAAGTATTATGTGGAGCAACTTCCTTGCTACAGGTACAGCGCAAGCACTGCCTTTGATGTAATCCCTGCACTTCTTCTTTTCGGGTGCCTGCACGCGTAGACGCACGATAACCAGTTGGGTCCCCGGTTATTTCACATGTAGATCTTTGGCGAAGGATGGGTCAAGAGCTTTTGTGTACAAGCCTAAGCCAATGGCAATCTGTCTTTTGGGCATAGTTGCTTCGCATAAGTCAGGGTTTTTAGCAAGAAGACCTGCAACGCAAAACACGTTGGGTATTGCATGCGGCAGGCTTCTCACACCTCTGCTGAGGGCATCTGGCAAGCGTGTCTTGAGGATGTGGAATTTGGTTCTTGAAGTCCTTTTTTGCGCGCGTCCACCCCAAGGCTTACACATCTGCACAGAGCTGACGAAGCGCGGCCATAAAGTAAATGTTCTGACCGCCGACTATGCAGTGCCTCCGCATGCAATGAGTTCGGACTATATGGAAATCACTAGCCCCTTCAGCAGCGTTGGCACGGGGGGCCCACAAAATTAAAAAAATAGGAACTTTAAAGGCGGCAGGTGTCCACTTCCAGGCCTTTTGCATGCCATCGTCCTTGAGCAGACGAAGCACTGAGAATATGCTCAAGTTGATATTATGGTCTTTGAGATTGCTCCGTAAACTGCATTTACTTCAAGATTGTTGATGCCTCCTATGCTCCAGGTTCTACTCTCTGATCTGGGCCAGAATACTGGCAGCACGGTACAAATGCCGGCAATGTTTGTGTCAGAAACCATCCCTTAAAAGCCCCGACCCCAGGTTCGCACGTTATAGATGTTCTTATTTGGCGCTTGGGCTGCGATACCGTTATGGCAAGATCCCAGAATCCTGGAAGAGGTCTCTGCAGGTAGCACACCTGATGCGAAAACTAGATCCTCAGCCTCAAGACTTGAACCACAAAGCTGTCAAGTGCATCATACGCTCAACATGCCCAATTCCCGGGTCCCAAACCCCAACGCCAAGACATGGGTTGTTGTCAAAATTATGGTCCCTTTTTTGATCCCTATTGTAATACGGCACCTATTATTTTGGGTACCCAAAAAGGGACCATAATTTTGACAACCACCCACATGAGCAGAGTGAGGTCACTGAGTTCGAGAAGAAGGTCGCCCAGACCGGTGCCGGCATTGTAGGTCCGGCCAGCCATCTGGGAGGGCGGACGGCACTGTTCCAACCCTTCTTGACTGATCATTATCTTGTGGAATGTGTAAGCAAAAGAGAGAATGTCCAATAGTGTGGGGAGCGGGGAGGAGCAGCCATGCAGAGGCCTGTAGCGTCAGGAGGGTCAGAGATTCAGTGCAAGCAGGTGCCAAGGGACTTATAAATGAAACTTCTGTATCCTCAACAGCAACGCCCGGGAGGGAGTGCGCGGGGACACAGGAGAAGTTGACCCTCTGCGTTAAGGGCTCAGGGTCTAGGGGCCGGGGTTGTTTGAACATTTCTCTGGGAAGAAAGTGGTTGGCCTGTTCAATGGCTTCAGGGGTCGTTCCTCTTGGAGAAATTCTCTTAAACCCAGACCCGAAAACTTATCTCACCCTAAATCCTCCACCTGCTGTACACCTAATCCCTACAGCCTGCAGACTGTGCGAACCCTGAACCCTACACCTTTACCACATCCGGAGCCTGGCTTTAAAAGACACTTTACACTGGATCCTCAGGTTGTGCGTGTGCACTTAGAACTACTCACGTTTTTGCAAGTGACCTTTAGAGCTTGAGAGTAACATCGTAAACAACTGTTTGAGGAATGTAGACGCTAAACCCTAAGCCCCTGTGGCTGCCGGATTGGTGCCCTGTGCACTCGTGCCTGAAAGTACCAGGGAGTCCAGTTTATATGGCGGGCCTAGACGATTGATTGCCAATAGCATGGACCTAGCTTCCTTGTACTATTATAGTATAGGGTACCTCAAAGAGCCCGAGAATCGCCCCGCGGAGACCAGGCGCCCGCATTCTGTTCGGAAGCAGCAGACCTTCAAGTTAAATAGCATCAGATCACTAGAGCACGCACGTCCAAACCGCCACAACGGTCATGCTCGAGAGCATCCGATGATCAGAGCATGCATGATAACTTTTGTGTTCCAGGTGCATGGGTTACCACAGCATCCATCCTAACGCTTATGTTCTCGTGCACAACATAGTGCTATGTCAGCCACAAAACTCCAATTGGCACAGATAAACGTGGGATTTTCTCCCCGCTCATTTTTGGCTCATCTTGACAGCATTTTTGATGGGATGTTCAGTTGTTTCAAAATGTAAGAACGTGCATCTTTCAGAGCATCCAATTGCCAGAGCATCCATAGCATCCATGCCCAAACCATAATAAGATTCATGTTCGAGTGCGCAATGAGTGCTATTTGCGCCCCAACAAAATGTCATCTTGCATGGTCAAGCATGGGAGATTCTGACACCCCTCATAGGAAGTTCATTTACAGCATATCCTAAACAGAAAGTTCAGTTGTCAGTCTTAAAATGTGCGTTTTGCTACAGCGAAGTGCTGATTTTGCGAATACGTGCCCGCTGCATCCCGCTGCCTTAAATTGAGCCAACACTCCCGACCACCTACGGCGCTAGGGTAATCTTTTTTCGTCTGTGCGTGCTTAAGATGAAGGCGAGGGAGACCTTTTCCGCTACTTCCACTGCGAATCCCCGAAGTGCAGAGCACCCTACACTTGCCACGAATTTCAGCGCTTCGACGAGCCTGCCGCGCTGTCGTTTTTCAAAGCACTGGGCGCATGGACTTCGCGGCGCAAATCATATAGGAGCCTACAGTAGCAACAAGAAGCAAAGCTCTCTTTCTTGCCATCCTTCCCCGGAAGGTCTAGAGCTGGGTGCGACAAGCCAGGAAGAAGTCAACGAAACGGCAAAGGACCTTGGCCATGGCCTGTAGCTTGGAATTATACTATGTATGGAAATTGGTCCAAGTTAGCTTGGGTAGCGTAAGCTTCAAAATCTGATGGACCTGCTAGGGCTTCCCAACAAGGGATTGATAGGGGAAACCGTGGTGTTCATGGCCTCCCGAAAAAGCCCAAGCAAGTCAGATCTAAGCATGTCTTCCGCGCTACGAAATATGCCGGTTGACAGCAGTAGTTCAGCGTGACCCCACGGCTCTAGATCTTGGCTCATGCAGGCTTTTGTGCATCAAGTGTGCGGGACTTGGGATGTCAGGAAGAATGTGTTGGCTTTGGGGAAGGTACTTGGGTCTTTCCAAGACGGCAGTTCCCTGCTTGTTGTGTCAACATACGTTGACTTTCTCCTGAAAATGGGTACTCTGCCAATTGGGTGTGCGATGTTTGTCTTGACCTCCAAGCGTCGCACCCTGGGACCTTTGCCGAAACTACAAGCCCCCTTAACTCATCAAATCTGTGTAGATCCCTTTGTCATCGTCAGGCGTTTTTGATTTGGGGCGCAGTTTCGTTGATGAAGCGATTTTGCAAGTAGCCGCTTTCAGTTCAACAGTTGGGGCGCTCAAATGCATGACCCAAGAGGGGGTACTCGTGCAAAAAGCTGTCAAAGCCTTATTCGAACCTTACATCTGTTTAACCGGCACCAACAGATGCATAGACAGCCTTTTTGCTCTGACTCACTCAAGTTGCTAGACGAAGCCTGAGCCCTATAAATCATAAGTATTCAATTGCTATTGTGTTCCATAGACAGTGGTCCCCCTTAGATACACCCAAAGATTGTAATCCAATGTAATCCACATTTTGTGGCCGCCCAAACAAGGACCTCCAGTCTTTTTCACCCCGAACTCAACATATCCCTATATCGCCTTACGCCCTCCTATGTAAGTATATGTCCTCCCCGATATAATCTGCACGCCTGGCCCCTCCATCATGCCCCCCCATCATGCCCACATTACACTTCCTCAAGCCCGAAACTCGTGAAGGCTTTCAAATTTGAGCGGACTAGCTTAGCGAAGCCCTTTAGCAAGGATTTTCGTAGTTGGGGTATACAGTCGGGGTTCGCATCTTTTGGAAATGCCCAACATGAGCCAGGAACAGAAGCGGATCGTCTTCCTACTGCTGCAGGATCGCACATCTGCCTATGTGGCCTGCATGGTAGTTTCCCACCGAAATAGACCCGAACATGCTACAATGCAGGTACCCCCGAAAAGGTCCCTAAACCCTAAACCCTAAACCCCCTCATCTTGGGCAACCCCTAACAGGCCTGAGAGTGGAGCTTCAGGCCGGACAGCTGTGGGTTTCAGTATTGGGGGCTTAGGGCCTAGAGGGTTCTGCAGGTTTATGTCGAGGCCCTAGGTGGAGTCTTTATCTCAAGTGCTTTAAAAAAAGTACCGGGTACAGGTGCGTAAGGCTTCTATAGTAAAAACAAATGCGTGACCTTGGGTACCCCAAGCAATAGGATTGTGGAAGTTACGCCTACTATTCAGCAATCTCACGCAGTGTCAACAGTACAGGCTTCAGGATTGTCAGGGTACCTCAAACATGTTCGGTGGGCTTAAGTCCGTTTTTTTCATTCAATCTCCATCCCAAACATGGCACCCTCATAACTTCCCATGGCGCTTTGAGTGGTGTGGTTTCAGGGCTTTTGGCAGAGGAGCTCATGACGGCGCCCCTGGAGAAAGCGCTTTTGAAGGAGAAGCCCGATGTGGCCCCTTGACTCCATGGATAAGTCTAGGGTGTCTTGGTAATAATAATGTAATAGTAATAATAATAGTAATAGCAATAGTAATAATAATAATGAGTTTAAGGCTTAGGTTAGCCCCGAGACTCCAAAATGTCTTTCAGGCTGTGTTTGCTAGTTGTTAGTAGGGAATGGAAACAGAAGCCAGTATGTTGTTGGGGAGTATGCAGGGGCTTCTATAGACTATTCGAGATCCACTCCTCCATTCGCCACTGGAAGCAACCAAGAGTAGGGTGTAGGGCTTCCGGCTTCAATGTTTTGAATTGGGCTTAGATCTTAGCATTTGGGGTTAAGGTACAGGGGCTACAGCAGAAATTGTGGGACTCAGTGCCATTCTTAACTGCCGATGAACCCTCAATCCTATATAACCCTATATATTCCCTAGTTTCCATTTCATTTTCCATTTTCTTTTCCATTTGATTCTCCATTATAGTAGTTTCCATGTCGAATTCCATTTTCTTTTCCATTTGATTCTCCATTATAGTAGTTTCCATGTTTTTTCCATTATCCCAATTTTCACGTATAGATTGTGGCCCGGCCTTGACTTTGTTTGTTGGTGCTTTGTTTTAGCTTCAAGTGTGGGCCGCAACACTGTAGGCCTTGGGCGATTCGTGAGGAACTACGTGTGGATGTCAAAGACAGCCATCCTTTCCATAGCCCATAGAGTAGTGGGGGCTTCATACTATGCGAGGGCGAAGGGTTTACTATAGTATCCACTGCCCACTACCAGCGAACTAGTGATCCCTATCCAGGACAGGGACGTGAAATTTCAAGAACTTATGCGCCAGGTCCTGGCGGATTTCGCGACCCTGGCGGGCTGCGCCGTCGCGCAGAAACTGGGCATCACGTCTGATCTTGCTGAAGCATGCCCTGCTTCCCTTCTTGGGGGTTCGAGCCCCATGCTATCTACAGTTTTTCCTTGCCGCCGTGTTATCGTATTTATTTTACAGGCCAGCATCAGAGGCGCATGTGTCCTAGCAGCAGTGCGAGAAGTCGATAATTAGACTAAATTCAGGTTGTTCTTCCCTATGCCCTGCTTAGGGTATGCGTCGGTTGTACCGTTTAGAACCTGGTCATAATCTCCGAACCTTACATCCCCGTACTATGCAACCATCGATCCTCCAACCCAGTCACCTTGTAGACGTTAGAAGCCGATCCGGATTGCTAGTTGGCTCATAATTCTACATTATCCTAAGTATCCTAAACACGGCCCCACTTCTGACTACCTCAGGCATACCCTTGATCATCAACATTCCCGGCCCTGTTTCGCTCTTCGCCCTTATCTGCGGAGTCTTCTCTGAATGTCTGGGAGGGACCGTGCACCGAGGGCGCCCTACTCTACATGAGAGTTTTTGAGGAACAGGAACCGTTAGGAACCTTACGGATACACAGGGATTACAGGTGGAGTTGTAGCGGCCCCTGCGAATAATTCTATAGAGTGCACTCGCTGACTTATGACTTATGGGTATCTTCACCAGAGACATGGGATGACTCTTGATTGGATTTTGTCCGCTTGTGGTTTACAGATTGTCGAAGCTCAGCGCGGTCTTGTCAGCAGTAGCAAGGGATGTCGAGCCCTGAGGCGTGGAAAGCATTACCTACTTCGGTTTACCTGCGCCAAAGCTCTGAAGGCCAAGCCCCGAGGTTCAGGGCCTGGGGTTTGGGAACATGAAACCCATGGAAACTTGGATTATGTCGAGCTTCATGGAGAATCAAATGGAATAGCAATAGGAAAATAACTGGAAACTGCAGTAATGCAAAGCCATTCTATAGTAGATAGTCCCCAATGGCCGAAAATCCAGCTCTTACACCCCTGTACCCCGCCCAAACGGCCCTTCACCTATATAAAGCCCCATGCATGGTCCTCAAATGGGGCTTTCCAACCATTCGGGATTTTTTGGGGAGTTCCGCGTTAGGAGTGTATAGAAGGAGGGCCCCAATTTTTGGAAACTCCCGTGTAGGACCTGTTTGAAGGTGCATATACAAATACAGTTCGAAAATAGGAGGAATGTTGTACGGTGGAACTTTGTTGAGGTAAAGTCCCCTGTGATATCAAACATTTATGGAGAATCCAGAAATAGGACGTCCCTTATATACCCCAATAGAATATAGCCCTTATTATGGGGACCCCCCAAAAACGGACTCGTAGTTTTCGGCAGCCCTACATGGACCCTGTGAGCCTTTCTTTTCGGGCTGATTCTCCAGTACTGGGGATGCATGAATATATGATATTTGGAATTCGCCATATGGAGGTTTCCCAACATTTAGGGGTACCCTTTTGGGGGTCCCCACAATAAGGATTAGAGTATTTGGGGGTTTATATTAGGGTCCCCCTATTTTGAGAAACTACCATATATCTCCTGGAGATCAGCAGAGGCATGGTGGACAGCTCTACGATTACTTTAAAACCCCAGGCCCTAAGCCCTCAGCAAAGGCATGGTGGACACCTCTACAGCTGTGAACTTTATGGGCTTGCACTTCGCCCGGCAGCGTCTGAGTGCCATGAGCGCCTTGATCTTGTCACCAAGAATGTAGCGGTAGACAGGGTTCATAGAGGTTTTTCAGAGCTATACTGGCATGTATAGAGTTTAGCGTATAACAACGGGAAACAAAGCAGAGAAATCAAAAGGAAACCTGGGTTCCATATGGGGCTATGCAGTAGTTTTGATGGGGCTATTATGGTTCCACGGAAGGTTGGCGTATTTTGCTTCCTTTGGTTGCACTGGTATCGAATCTTGTGTGGCTCGACCACCAAGACAACCATACTCAATTGTTTTGGTGTTCTTCTGGCAAAGCCCTAAACCCTAGATAGTAGTTTCCATTTTCTTTTTCAGTATCCTTAAATGAATTCTATATACCCTCAAGCCTGATCATCCTTGAACCCTCGGCCCTCTGGACTAAAATCCTGAGCCCTCAGCCGGCACTGCTCAGCTTCCAAGGGTTCGGTATCTGGATGAACTTCCAGCGGATGGGGGAATGGTGCGGCAGGCGGGGCATGAAAGAGGAAGCTAAGGGGTTTAAGGGGTAATTAGGGGGTAGGGCTCGGGGTTCTTAGGTTTAAGGGTTTGGTGGGTGAAGATGGCAGTCTTCTTTGGATTAGTGTCACTTCCGACATATACTTCAGTTCCTAGTAATCAACAAGTGGTATCGATGTCGGTTCCCCCTTCTTTTGGTTTCAAATCATTCCCTATTTGCATGGACTCATCGAATTAGTTGTGAGGATCCCACTGTAAGCAAGAATGGTGGGTTTTGGAGCTGGCATGGAGGACTTCAGTTTGTGTGGGCTCTTACCCTAAACCCTTAAACCAGAATTCCAGACATGAGGCGAACTGCAAACCCTGAATAAGCACTAAATCCCAAGCCCGAAATAGTCCACCCCAAACCCTAAACCCTAAAGGAGCCTTAAACCTTAAACCCGAAATAAGCCCTAAACCCTAAATTCTCAACAAGCCCCATAGACTCCAGAAACAAAACCCCCATCCAACCAACCTGGGCAGGCTTCGTGGATTCATCTCAAATGGCGCTGTTGTTTTGGTGCAGACAGTTTCTGGGCTGCTTGCTGGGCTCAACTTCAGTGTCCAGGGAGAAGCATTTTTATTGTTGGATTGTGGCATACCATGGTTACCAAATCTTGGCGACCATTCCAGTCACTTGATGAAGCTGTTGAAGAGACATGCTCTTGCCACAACGGGGCTTGAGACAAATTGGGCTGATTTCAAGTGTTTGCCATGGGACCTCAATAATGAAGACCCAGCGTGCGAGCTCACAGTCATTATTAATATGCTAGCTTCAAGGTGAAAACCTGGCTGACGAGCCATGGTGCCTATAGCAGTGATGTGTGCGTGCGTATGTGCGCACCTACGCGTACCGCTGTAATCTATTTGCTTACTTCTCTAGGAGAAGCCTCCTCCCCCCCAGCATCCATCTCTCCGCCCAACTTGCCCACGAGGCTGGAAGGGATGAAGAAGACATCCGGACCTGCCAAAGCCTTGTCAAACCATACTTAGGATGTGTGAAGCCTTCGGCCGTACGCTTTTCACAGCCTGGGCCAATGACCCCGAACCCGTAAGCTGTGCGATTGCACTGTTGGCTGTAAAGCTTACTGGGAGTTAGTAGGGAACAAAGGAATGCATTATAGAGGGAGTATACTCCCTTACTCCCTAGTGAATCCCAGTATGTAAACAATACATCAATAAACCCTGAAGCCGCAACAAAGGCTAACGCCATGCAGGCCTTTCTCCAAAAATGCGCTTATACCTTATTCAGCGGGAGACCCGGTGGTCCCCTTATAAGCCGCATATGTCTGAGCTGGAGTCCAAATTGCCAAAAGGAGGAGTATATAGTGGATATAGGGGATTATAATAATGGTCATCAAGGGGGATACTACCGTATCAGTTTGGACTCTAGCTCATATATTCTGCATGCCTACTGGTATGCGAGGGTACCTCGGTGAGGAACAGCCGAAGCAAGTGCTGACCGGGTGATGTCCTAGTGTCGGCTATAGCTACCATAGAGGATAGAAACCATATTTCCTTGCATATCTGCTTGACCCTAAAATTTAGGCCCTTAAATCATACCAAACCATCCCAGTTGTCATGTGTCTTCTCCTGTATATTTGATTCTTCATTGTTGGGGTAGTATCCGTGAACCTTAGATCTTCCTATACAAGTCACCTTAAACCCTAGACCCTCAACTGGCGGAAACCCTAAACGCCAATCCCAAACTTCAACCCCAACCCTAAACCCTGAACCCAACCCCTAAACCCGCACTCCCTAAACCCAAACCCTAAACCCAACCCATATGTGTATCAGGTTTGGGGCCTTGACAAGCCCACGAGCCTTCCGCCCAACGTCGTGGCTAGGCGACACTAATATGGTTCAGGGTTTGGGGTACACAACTGTCATAGGGTTTAGGGTTGAAAAGGTTGTATAGGGATGTGTAGGGATTATATAAGGATTATATATGCATATGGAGATATTACATGGGGACCTTTGGGCTTAGGGCTTGGGGTTTTAGGATAGGGTTTTAGGAGTAGGGGCCTAGGAGGTTAAGAGCTTGAAACGCAACAACGGGCTTCTTCCTGGGCTGGTTACATTACCTGGGCACACCAAAGTAATACTCTCCTGAGTATGGTATGGTTGTTTGGTCAAGATTTTTGATGGGACTCCGCTAGACTTATTGTATGGGATGGTCTAGGGAGGGATCCAGTGAACTTGGGACCATGTGTGACCAGATCGCTTAGTCACGCAGTTTCAGGGTCTAGTGTTTAGGGTGCAAGGGCCAGGGCATCCTGCATGGGAACCGATTGATGGGTCATTCCTGGGACTGTCACTATTGCAAAGCCCTAAAACACCTCACCCATGTGACTGTCCTCATATGCTTGGTAGTCCTTTGTCTGGTAGTTGTGGTTTAATGTTCCTCGACTGACTTGAGCTTCAGCGCTCGGCCTTTGAAGTGTTGCCGATGCCCAATGAGACGCTTAGCTGTAATGTGTGGCCCATGCACTTTGCTAATTCGCTGCCAAATGGACCCGCATTTATGCACTCAGCCATAGTCCAAAAGAACGCTTGCAAGCTCATCAGAACCAGTACCGGAACTTCGCTACTCGTGAGATGTTTGTCATTGTCAAGCTCAAGCCGTACACACCCGGCTCAAGTGGAACTTAAGCCCTCTGATCTCTTTGGCCTTACAACTGGGTTTCTGCAAGGAGGGCTACCCTAGGACTTTGCACATGGATTAAGGCGGTCCCCCCTGAGGATTGCTTAGTGCTCATTTCCGGAAACTTCCAGAACTCAAGCCGGCTGCCTACCAAGGTAGTGACCGGGCCTGTCTTGCCGCCTGCTCATGCCTCTTGGCTTTTCAAGGCGTATGGACAGTGGGTTTAGTTACCGATTTCCTGATTGAGGCATAGTTACTGAATCACACGCTTCATTTCAGCACGCAGACAAATTTCAGTTACAGTCATTGCTCCAGACGTCTTATTAGTGTGTTTGGGTTACCGACTCGACGCTTAGATCATGATTCAGACGCTGACCTTGGCATTCAAAGGTCGAGGAAGATAATGCGATCTTCTGCATGAGGGATGCAAGGCGCGGGCGCGAGGGTTATTGCACGTGACGTTTCAGATATAAATGCAAACCAGCAGTTCAAAACTGCAGACACAAATTGAAAGCGCCCGCTTGTATCTCAACTTTGTTGGGCATGCAGTGTGGCGCATCAAATGATTGCAGTCCCAGGTTCCCTGCTCCAACAGAAACAGCTCAGTCTGCTTTCTATTGAGGTGTTGCTTTGGGTGGACAGGTTGGTATTCATGTTTCAGTTGGTTCAAGACAAATGGAAACTCTACCACGAGACATCAGCTCACCATAGGTGACGGCCAACCGTGAGTAAAATGTATCACAAAACTTATAATAGCCAGAAGCCAATTCATGTTTTCTATTTTTGGGTGAGCAGATGTCGCGTCGTTTCTTGGGTGAACTCGTTAACTACATTAAGTAAGTAGGCGGATGGCAGCATGCAACAGACACGCTGTTCAGTGAGGCCCCTACAACAGACTCGCATGGACCCATCAAAAACGGTGGCCCCGGACAACTTGATTTTGTTTCGGCGTTCTTCGAGTCAGTTTACCAACCTTACCTTAAGCAACTTAGTTGGCCCTGAATTTGGAGCAGTTGTGTGACTGCCACATTACAAAAAGTGTAGGGGTTGCTGCGCGAAGAAAGATGCCATATAAATCAAGCTGCGCCGAGATGCCAGTCCATGAAGCCCTACTTCGAAACAGCATCCGGAACTTGGTGCCAGCATCAACCTAGCACTCCAGAAAATCCTAGCGTGACCTTCTGAGACCTAAAGCTTAAACTTTGTATTAGGCCTAATTGAATCACGAGTCAAATCTTACAGTCTGGGCGCCCGCAGTCCATCAACTTATGTATCAGAGGATGCTTCTTGTGGGAGGACTTGGTGGAGCAGCCATGCCGACAAAAGGGCCAGTAGTACTGTTGTAGTGGGATGCAGTACGAGGGAAGTTGCGGATTGAATCATGGCTCAGCAGAAAGTAAGGTCTCAGGGTGCGGTGATCAGAGTTGTGGATCACGTTGTCATAGGCTCAGACACCTCAACTTTGCGGCCTTCATGCTCTAAACAAGTCTATGCTCCCAAATATCCCAACCCCGAACCTACACTCTGAACACGTGAACCTGGTGAAACCTGTAAGGTCTGAAACCCTACCAAACATAAATCACAAAAAGCCCGATAAGTCCGAAGCTATGAACCCTACAAATCCTGTAAACCCAAAGACCTAAAACCATAAAAGGCCTAAGCCCTATCAAGCCCAAACGTAGATTCAAGGACTTGCGTCAGAAGCTGCAGACAGACCACCCAGACCTGCATGATTTCCTACGAAGCTCGGTTGACATTTTGGGGCTTCCAGAACTTGAAGTTCTTTTGGAACGCTTAAAGAAGGGAATAGTTCAGTTGGGCTGCATAATGGGTACCCCTGATTTTGGAATTTTCCATATCCACAGCAAAGGCGTTTTTGTTTGGATACTTCCTTCTGCTTACAGTCAACACGGCTGC
>CAJNIZ010007635.1:54276-67231 GCA_905231905.1 Symbiodinium pilosum
CCCCCCCCCCCCCCCCCTCTCCCGATTTTGAACACTCCCATGCTGGTCAGTATCTTGAGAGGGACATAGGTAATTACAGTGTGTGGGAGGGATACCATGATAAATGCGTGATTGTTATTGTCGTCGATGCCTTTGCTGCTTCTGGTTCATTGCTACTACCCGTTTAAGTTACTTTCGGAACTGTAATGAAGTTTCTGCTGCCAATTTTACGGCTTGACTGATAATTAATAGTAACTGTTGTCTCCAAGCTCGCTGCCAGTAGTCTATGGCTTGTCAAAAACACTGGAATCCAAGATCCACAGCCAAAACTCAGGCATGTTCATACGTGAGTATGCACCAACATCATAAGCCCACCCTCAACCCATTAATCTTAAGCCTAAAGCAGGCAAGTCGGGAGTCTGCGGAGTAGTCTATGCCACACGGCTGCAGCAAGCTGGGTGATTTGTTTTGTACAGGTTTAGGGGTTTCAGATTCAGAGTTTATAGGGCTTCAGCAATGCAAGGATTGCTATGCAGCTGTCTGAGCAATGAGCGTGATTCAAATATGAGCAGGGTCTCTGCGGAAATTCCAGCTGTTGATGTCAGGGGTCATGAATTGAACAAGAGCTAGCGTCTACGAAATGCGGATAGGCACCTGTTTGAAGACGGTCCCGTGGCATTTCCGAACAATGCGCATTACACAGTTGCATCCGTATCAGCATCCATGTATAGCAACCAGGACCTACAGAGTAGGATGTGCGGTTTCGGGTTTAGGGTCCTAAGCACACAGCCAGGTGACTACAGGAAGCCTTGCCAAACTCCACGACTGGCAAGTGCGCGTCATCTACCACGGCTTGAAGTTCCTCGGCCGGAACTATTTGCGATTAGTTCTGAGTGGGGTTGCAAGTCTAATTCGGGTATACAGTAACTACTGCAGTTATCCTACTGGTAACACATGTGTAAGTGCCCATGAACCTCCAGGTAATAGAAGGAGTTTAGGGATGCAAGAGAGAAAGGAGTCGGGCATGATTTTTTCCACGTTCGCCGGCCGGCACGCCATTGTTCGAACGTTAGCCAAACTCCCGACTTGCACTTCATACTTGAAAAGCCGCAAGTTTGGTTCAGATGTGCAAAACTGTTCATTTGCTAGGTTTATTCGCCAGAACCCATGCTATTACTCGCAAAGCTGTTGGGTAGGCATGCAGGAGTTTCCAACAAGGGAGATCCCCATGGTATACACCAAATTGCTTTAACCCTCGCTGCAGGGTGGACACCCTCATGTGTCATATGGGAACCTTACCGAAAGGCGCAGTCTGACAAGCTCCTTGCTGGTGCTTTCACTTTCGGTGCCCTGCGAGTGCTTTTGGGGACCAACTTCCCTGCCACCGTGCTCCCTGAATGTCATGCTTTCATCTACATGACATCCTTCTACATCCAACAAAATACTACAGCTGATCCTCAAACTTGTCCACCTGAAGCCTAAACCAGATAACAGAGAGCCTTGTCGAAGGAAGGCGAATTGTCGCGTGGTTTGGAGTCTGAAGGAATCCCAGCAGGAGACAGAGGGCTTCTATCGTAAAAAGATAGGGACTTGCAGGACAGCGTGAGAAGAAGCTTGAATTCACAGCGTGCGGGGGAAGAAGGCGGTGGTGTACCTCCTGTGAACTCGAACTGTCGAACCCGAAGCCAGTCCATGAACGTGAGCAAAAGGAGTTCCTCCCAGAGAAGAACGACCCAGACTTCTACATCAGCAAGTGTCTAACCTGGTCAATTAAGTAGGGTTCATGGCAGGGCGTCGGACTTCTCATCAGCCCCCCAATCTCCATGGCCACGCCGAAAAGTGGGTGAATAGGTCGAAATTCGCACTTGCCTAATAGCAGGGCCCTCATAGGAGGGGTGAGTGGGCTATGCAGTTCCAGGTTGAGGGTTAGGCAGGCTGGCGCAAGCTAGCTATCCTACAAGAGATGTCTTCGTTCACCCATAGACGCCGTGTATTAGGGACGGATTCTGGCTTCAGTTTCTCAACTCGGGTGCTTCTTGGGAAGTGTATGCCACAGCGCGGCAGGCGGCTTAAACAGGAGAAAAGAAGCGTCGCTCGTCGTATCTTCCATGTAGTGAGAACGTGCAGGCCTTCTTTTTGTGTAGCATGACTCTGACACGTGACCCCTTGCCCAGCTCTAGCTGGTTCTGCATGGTGAGAACGCCAAGCATCTCATGCATGACAGGTAAGATTTAGAAGCCCCAGCAAGAATCGTTTCGGAGCGAATACTGGGGAAATCAAACCATACTGTTCTCTCCTCTGGAACGCAGCCTCAACCAGAAAACTTTAAACTGCCAGAACATAAACGCTGAGCTTGAACTCCCACTTGGAAATTACTTATTCAGGGGATTTCATTCAGGAAGATAAAACGCAGAGTTGAGTCAAGGAATACTGCTGATAGGCCACGCGAGCGTAATCCTTAAGCCTTATAAACCCAAACTCCCAGAAGTGGACAGAAAAGAAGGCCTCAGGCCTAAACGCCGTGGTGGGGCGCAGCAGAGAACAAAGTAAAGCCTCCTAATAAACATGTGGTAACACCATATAATTTAACACATCGTGGGTGGGAGGGTTGTCAGAATTATGGTCCCTTCCAGGGGCCGTATCCTACTAGGAACCTCAAAAGGGACAACAGCTTTGAGCAGCTTACCATGTCATATTCCGTGTCGGTTACAAGGTGGACGCCGCAAGCAGAGCTTCTCCAAGATGAAGCGGTGAAGGCCAAGAGCTCAGGGTCTGAGGGCGTGGTGTTTTGGTTTAGGGTTCAGGGTTGCCTGATTTGGAGGTAGGGGTTGAAGATTTAGGGTGTAGGATTTGGGGAATAAAGGTTTGGTCTGCTGTGGGGTTGGGATGCGTGAGCCTCTATAGGTCAGGGGTGGAGGCTTTAGCGGGAGATTGGCGGGGATCTGGCATGGCTGGATCGAAAAGGTTTTGATTCGCGCGTTTAGCCTTCAAAATTCCAATTGGGGCTTGGGCGGGCATGTGCATGGGTGCTTAGGGGATTGTGCTTGAAGCTTATTGCGAAGCTCTGTTGGCGGGAGCAACGAAGGCGTTATTTGAGGCATCGGTCCTAGCGGCTGCAGTCGCTTCGGTCATCAGCTCGACACAAGACACTATCCTTGAGAACACATGTTGTGCATGATTTGCATCATGTTTCCGAAAAATCTTGCTGCCAGAAGGTCTCACATAGACCCCACATCCCAAAGCCAATACCCCCTAATCCCTACACAATACCCTTCAGGTTTAAACCCTTATAGAGGATACACAGCCACCCCGGCGCACTTCGTCCCGTCAAAGCCAGGCCGTGATCACGCACTGTGGATGGGGAGGCACCCTGGAGTGTATGACCGCCGGCAACTTGGCTGCCCTACATCATGGTTCATGGGCAGTTCTAGGGGGCAGAAATTCCCATAAAGTGAGGCATAGTTCAGGCTGCCTTAATTGTAGCCGAAGTTATAACTTACAACGACACTACTGCACATGAACCTCTGAGTAGAGATTTCTTCCGAAGGATACCCTGATCTGGGCGCTCCGTGGCAAAGAATCTGCACATCACGGGTGTACTTTTGGGGCCCCGTGTGTCAACAGATGTCCATATGGGGGCCCAGTCTTCATGAGGGATCTCTGTAACACCTTATGATCCCCTACCCCAAGGCTCCCTGAGTGTACGCTATTTTGAGAAACAGTCAGGTAATGAAATCCAGGGTCATTTGGAGGTTCCGCTGTACCCGCTTGAAGCCACGGGCGATGCGCTGAAGATAACGCATAGTATGGGTCCAAATATAGGCTTCTCGATGGTGCATTACGGCAAATTATCTACGATTCAGATGTCGGCACCCTTGCGGATGCTTCTGCAACTCCCCCACATCTCAAAGTCACCTGTGTACTAGTTTAAAAGAATTACAAGGTTCAACCCTTAAGCCCTCACAACACCTCTAAATCCTGAACCTAACTGTGCCACCTTACACCTGCCTAGGTGAGCTAGTGTCAGTATTACTGGGATATCACCCGAATAATGGAAGTTGAATAGAAAATACAAAATGAAATGGTAAATTGTATTATATAGGTACATACAGGGTTGGGGCTTCCCAAAGTAAGGAATTCCGTTGAGGTACCTAGGGTTACCTACGGACCATGGAGGTACATATTCCCAAATGGGAACCCAGGCCCGCTGATTACCTGGGAAACACTCACTGTACTTTGTAGAGAGCTGAATCCCCAAATCCCGACTTAGACCCTCCGACACCCAAAGCTTGAGCTTACTGGTGAGTATGGAGTGAAGGAATGGAATATACAGATGATCATAGGTGCATGTGGTAGACCCCAATATACTATAGTCCTTATTATGGGGGCCCCCAAGATGGTACCCCCGATTTTGGGAAATCCCCATGTATAGGATCAACCCTAAACCCTAAACCCTACGAGTTGTCCCGGTAAGAGTCTCGAAGTGGCCCAGGCAAGCCGGTGGTAGCTATCCCCTTCTTCGGAGATCAGCCGGAGAATGCGCACCTCCTTGTCCAGGTCTGCTGTTCCGGGTTTCGCTCCGTTTGGTAGGACCACAGTACCATTTCTACAGATGCCCACTGGAAGTTTCCCGGATAGTCGTGAGGATTGCTTCAAGTGCCGCAGATATGGCTCTGCATTTTAGTTGTAGCGATTCTTTTTCCCTTTTGCAGCTGTTCAGGATCTTTCAAGCTTCCTAAGGACCCTTCAGGCCTTAAGCTGAGCATGCTGTTCCCATGTCCGGTATACGCCAGAATGGCACGATGGCTGTAACCGCACATCTAGACCGCATGTTTTACAGTTCCTATTCCTGGCTTATTTCAGGGTATGTGGCATTCGCTTCTAACATGTAACCATAGCACAATCTACCTGCATTTTAGCGGTATGGCCTCATAAAATGTTGGGTATAGCTCTTGAAGTTTCACTTACTGATGCTTACGGGAGAGTGGGTCCTTGTCACAATCCTTACATGGGGGTCGTCAAAAATTGTATTCTTCTGTTTTTGGCCGCCTAAATACTAGTAGGGGTCATGGTAAATGCAGGAATCATTAAGAAATTGAGCGCGCGAATATTAGACTCCTAGGCCAACTCATCTACATCACTTGGTAGTTTGCTTACAAGTCATGACAAACTCCGATGAAGGTTGCTGTGCTGAGTTGATTAAGCATGGCCGCGAATCATCGCCTAGAATTGGGCCAATGGAGTTGAACAGGCCCTCAATACCAAAGCCTCAGCCCCCAAACATCTAAACCCGAAACGCACAGCTGAAAGAACAGGTTTGAGCTGTCAGGTGAACTAAGAGCCCGAAGCCTGGGTTTTCGGATTTAGGTTTGGTGCTTTAGTCCCCAAGCCTCTAAAATACCAAGCTCGAAGTCGCAAACCTGAGCGTCATCCACCATCGAGGAGATGCAGTGACATAGCGTTCCCCTTCATACCCTCATCGACTTCAGGAGGATAACAAAGCCAAGCATGAGTGCCCGATGAATCCCCTGAGGCCGGCGTTGCGGAGCTCATCGGAAGGATCCCGACAGGTACTGAATTCGGCAAGCAGAATCCTTACGAGGCGCAACGTGCAGTGAGTCGTTGGGCGGGATGTGTGGAATAAGACGATGGGGGTTAAGCTAAAAAAGCAATACTCCCCGTTAGGTTTCTGGAATTCCGTGGAGCACGGACGACGGAATCCAGAGTCCCTGACCAGATCAGCTGATCCTTGGTAGGCCCCAGCAACCCCAAGCAGCTGCGACACGAGAAACTATTGGGTCCCAAGACACTATAGTAGTTTCCTTTATTATTCCTATATAACCCCAATATAATCCCTAACGTATCCCTAGGTAACCCTATAAGGTAGTAGCTTCTATTTCTCCAGTATTCCTATATATAACCCCTATAGAATCCGTATATAAACCAATAAGAAACTAGGGACAGCAGCTTGGCAGCTCTTACGCTATTTGCTGGGTAATTTGCCGGAGTTGCTGCTTAAGGAACTTGAATTAATTTACTATACTAGCAAAATCCAGTCATTTACTAGTTATACACCCATACTATGGTAACTTAAAAGTTCAGTAACAGCAACCCAGGTGCAGGAAGCCTTAGGGGAGATCTACGCTAAACCCTGGGATGTCAGGGGCGTCGCCTCGAGCGTTGTTCGATTGGATTTTGTCTAGGAGCCAGTGCGATTTGCTAGGGCTCTGGAGGCCCACTTCCCACTCCTTATCACTCCTGACTGTACTTCCTTTACTTTCGGGAACTGACCCCATTGGCGGACGAAGCATTTAGTCCAAAACCTTAAGCCTTACCTGAAGTCCCCCCAAACTCCAACTTGAGGCCTCAAATTTGACCCGAATGCTCAACTAAGAGCTCACAAGAAAAAGCATGAAGCAAGCCACCAGGAGGGGTGGATGACAGAAGATACAGCTGCACAACAGCATTTATGAGTCTTCTTGAGGCGGGGGATAGAATACCACATAGGCGGCCACGAGGAAGACAATGGGCCTGTCGTCTTGAAAAGCTCCTACTCCTCCTGCATTTGCGTACTTGTCTTACGTGTGCTTCATGGAGGAGTGGTTTTATGGAAGTCCTCACCTTATCACGCACAGCATGAAGAGCTTCCCAAAACCCATTCCTTCGTCTTCTGCTATCCACTAGTGTGTCGTTTGTGGAAGTGCAGGGTCTCTAACATTCGGGGCATCGATAAAGTGCCCAGCAACACCAGAAAAGCAAAAATATCCTGGCAATGATGTTTGAAGTACTGGCCGACTGCTCCTCAGATCTTCGTGCTTAGGCTTCGGTCTGCTGGCAAGATGGGGTTAAGGACATTCAGTACAAGAGTTTGGGAGCTTCACTGTGAACGGACACCGGATTCTTGTCACATCTGCACGTGAGTTTTCCACACAGATAGGAGTGACTTGTTTAATCGCGTATTCTCCTCACGCACAATGGTCAGGGTGGAAGGGCCTTCAGCAAACTTAGTCACTGGTGATTGGGAGGCTTGCAAAGTGGGGGTTCTGAGCGCTCGCTCCTTTCGCAGATTTTTGAGAACATCTCAAAGAGGACCTACACAGAATGCACTGGTAAGGTTCTACAATTCAGCCCGGGACTTAGTTCAAGACCTATACTCCGTAGGCTTTCTGCTGTGTGCCGTGGGTGCGGTCGCCGCTCGTTTGTCTTTGGATGTCAAAGAACTACTCTGCCGCGCGACCCAAGGGTCTTGTACTCAGAAGCCTAATGTCGCTTACAATGCGCAGGCTTTCGCGCATGCCCCCTGCCCCATCTGTGCTGCACAACACCTGTCAGCAAGACCCACCCAGCCACATTTCCAACCCTCCATGCATTGTGAACTGTTCAAAATCATGTCTCAGGATTGCACAAAAGTCAACCAGGCCCGATCTGAAGCTTCGGGTGGCAGTCCAAACACCAGCAGAGAAGCGGACATACGTAGAAACGTGCAACAATGTGACGCCGAAGGGTGGTGGATCCAAAGCAAGATCTAAGACGACATACTTGCAATTTGCAGAGTTACTATCGCCTGAAGATCTGCTGATACTGTAATGATTTGCGGACATGACTTGCTATAAACCAATCTGCATAGAATGCCTCTTCGGACTGTTGAAGTCTGGTCACGACTCCAGGCACGGCTAAGTTACAAAGAAGCAAGAACTTCATAGTCTCGAAAGACCACGATCCTCACATCCAATTGCTGGTTTGTTGGCTCCATTGTCCATGTTTTCAAGCTTGCTGCTGCAGTCTTGGTCTACTTCCCTAAGCCAGTAGCTCGTAGGCTTCTTGTCTTCGATTTCTCCGCAAGCCAAACTAAGGTTTGCAATGCGGTCTCTAAGCTGCTCAACAACAACTCATACAAACAGGCAGCGTCGACGCTTGGCCAGAATGTGTCTTGTGGGTCCAGGTTTTGGGGTATTTGAGGGTTTAGAGTTTTAAGGGCTGAGGGTTCAGCCCCATAGACTAAGAGTCCTTAAAGTGGTAACTATGGGTACATTAAGGCCAAACCAGTTCAACGCAGGGCTTAAAAGGACTCTTAGCGAATTCGGGGGCCTTGTTTTACGGTCTGAAGTTTAGAGGGTCGCTAGTTGCCGGGCCCAGAGCTAACTACAGGGTCAGATTGCACTTTCTCAATTTGCCCCCTATACAAAAGAGGAGAGCCCCAGAATATCTTTCTCATCCGCATACAACTATTTGAAAAACATGCCATCAACCTCTCATATAAACCTAGACGTTCATGGCACTGCTGCTGTAGATATTGAACGACTGCACTCAGACCAAGCCGCCTGGATGTTGAAGCATTCCTCCTGGGTTAGAGCCAGTGTTGTCTCAGTCCCAGACCCGACATGTATGACTCCATCCTACTCCATCCCGAGTTGTGCATGAGAACCGTGCCGATGCCTGTTAATGCCGGAGGCATGCAGGACAAGCATAGCTCAAACGCGCAGCTTGTGTAGCATCTCTTGAGCCGAATCATGGCCACGGATCACTGCAGTGAAAGAACTCGCTTACACAGGGCTCTGCGGCATTCCCGGCGCTTGATGGCTCCGTACGCGAGAGGCTGGTCAGGTGTTGACTCTCCACAGTCGAACCACAGGCATTTTCAGGTCCATTAACACTGGAAGGTTGCCGAAAATTCTAGTTTTTCAGGGTGCGCCATACGCATTAATTAAGGGGGTCATGCTATACAGGGGAACTCAAAAGGGACCATGGTTTGACGAAGCCCCAAATCCTGAGCCACAAGCCACATGTAGCTGTTGACGCCTTCCCTCCGCTCAGCCTACATCTTACTGGACAAGCTTCACCCCGCATGTCAGCATGGGGTTTATTATTGCGTTTGAGCTTTTATTTGTGGGTGGATTCTGGGACCGTCTCTGAAACCTAGACCAGAGGCTGCCGCCTGGAACGCTTTGAAATGTCGATAGCCCCTCAACCCTTTCGCATCTGTGCTGTCAAGGTGCCAACCCCAATTTCATATAGATAGAATCATATCCCTTGAAAGTTTGCAATGCCCAGAATACAGGGACCACCCGAAAACGGAATTTGCGTCATGGAAATCTCCACACATTCCCGATCAAAGTTCCACACCGTAAAGGATCGACCCTAAACTTTAAAGCTTAAAACCTGACACTAAACCTTAAACCCCAAACCCTGAACCCTGAAGCCTAAGCCCTGGAAAGCTGCCCAGGAAGTTAATGCGGGCTTCTCGCGCAAGTGGTGGCGCAGAGGCCGCAGCACAACATATCGAGCCCTGGCTGTTGGGGTTTAGGGCTTAGGAGCTAGGGGTAGGGCTTAGGTTTAGGGAGTTATTGTAGGCCCCAAAACCATAGGTTGAACAAGGTATGGGTGATACATTCTACCAGATATTTGCTCTTGAACTGTTTACGTACACAGATGACCCAACAACAGCCGCAAGAGGACGAAAAAAAGGCCCGCACAAACGCCAACCAGCCCCAAAATGCCAGAAACAGCCCCAAAAGGCGATAAGGGGCAGAACCTGCTGCTCAAGGCAAAGGCAAAATGGGTCCCAAAAGGCCAGCAAAAACTCCGGCCTGTATGTTCCCTGCTTCTTTCTATGTGTGCACTTGACAGGGGGTCAAAATGATAGGAACAGGCCTTAGGTGAAGTCAAAAACATTGCAAGGAAATGAAGTCAGGAATCCTTTAGAGTCACGTTGGTTATTCACCGGGTCCTGCGCCCAAGTAAACCTTCAAGAAATCGAACTTAATTTCATGTATTGGGTTTATTGGGCTTATTGGGATTTGACCAAAGTCGCAATCTCACGTGTATGTTGCAGGGGGGCTGCAGGGTTGTAGGCAGTTTGAAGAAATTCGGGAATTTTGTTTTTTGGTTTCAGTGTTAAGGTCGGAATCAGCAACCGGGAACCGAAGGAACACGTCATTTTTTCTGGGGTCTGCGCGCTATGGTTGGAGATGTGCGGGGTATGGGTCTTGCATATACTTTCTTAGTTTCCGTGGTGTGCGAGGCTAGGTTCATATTGTGGTTGAAGAAAGCTTCTGAAAACAGGTTGCGGGTGTCTGTTTTTTCTGTTCAAAGGTGCCAGAACTCCTGGTTGTGCCATTTGTATTTCCTGCACATAGCTGGGGTCCCCAGATATGCCGATTTTGTGAAGCAGGTGGTCAGCTGTAACAGGTTACTGAAACACCGCCCTGATGCGGCTGTCGCTTTTGTAGCAGAGTCTTGGCACAACACACAACATCTCGTATCCATATGGGAATTTCTTGGCCTAGCTCCTTATGTCAATCCTTACGCAGCGTATGCACATTACGCACGTAAGTGCCCAAAACCAAAGGCCTTACATCTAGGTTCGAAGCACCAAAATCTCCTCTCACAAATTTCAACATCCTCCACTACCAGCAGTTGCCATGTCAGTTAATCTCAGTTGGGACAACTCCGACCTAGGGGCCTGTCTTGCACTAGAAGTAGGATCCTGTACAGGGACCCCCCATTTCCCTTGCAAATCTGCATGCATGCCTGGAGGTCCCAAGGGCACCCCAAGTTTGACCACCTAACTTTGATCCCTAAACCATATTGAAACAACCATTGGCAGCCAATTATTAAATCCTCAAACTACTTGGCATCTTCCGTTTGGGTCACACGCTTGCTATTAGTTCTGCGTATCAGGGGGGTTGCTTAATGTGAATCGTTTACAAACAAACTAGGACAGCCGCTCCATTTCTCCGGACATGGATACCAACACTGCAAAACCCTATCTAAGCCGTCAACGCCGCCCTCAGCCCCTAACCCACTAAATCCTGAACCCTGATTGATTGAGGAATGGGCCGCACGGTTCGGTACGGAGCATCTGGCTTCGGACTACTACCGGCACGGCGCCTTGCTGAACCAGTTGGATTCGAAGGGAGATTACTGTAGGTGTACCTTTAGGTACCTTTAACGGGGTGATAGGGATGTAGATGTCTATATGTATACAAAATGCGTATTAGTTTGTATATGTCTGGGAAAACGAGGGGTATAAGGGACCCTGGAGATATGTGGTTTTTTAAAAGGGGTCCCTGCTGTGCATTCTCCAGTGGGTGGTTGTGTGAATTGGACGTTTCAGCGTTCAGGGTCTGACGTGTTGAACTTTGAGCTGTAGGGTACTTCGGGGCTTGAAGGCTTAGGTTTGAGGGTATTTTTGCTCTGTTGATTGTTGATCGTTGTGCCTTGGGGTAGCTTACTTGAAGCTTTGGATTCCGTATGTAGGCGCGTGCATGCGCACAATCTGCATGTATGCAGACTTACATACATGCACGCATACATGCGCACGGCTGGATTTTGCATAAAAACACGTGTGTACTCTCTATGCCTCCCCGAAAATGAAACGCGTCGTGAATAACTGGCCGAGTATAGGAAGTGGAGGGCATCCCTGATTAGTTCTAAGTAGTGAAATACTCAAGAAATTCGCTGACCAGCTAGCTCACATGAGCATCCTCATCAAAAGAGCAATGAGCATCTCGGCATCATCTAGGAACTACGGGAAGCCCTCTATATATATATATATATAGTCATCGCTAAGCAAATAGAATTAGATCTTTGGGGGGTGGATTTTTTGAAAACCGGGATTTTGCAGAACCCATGCATGGAATATTCTAGGGACCCACTTAACCAGGACAAGTAATCTATCCAAGAACGACGTGGAAAACACTCTAACCTTCATACAACCCTCGAGAAACCCTCTACCCCTGTAAGCCCTGGATACAACTGTGTGACACCTTTCAAATCCCTCCAGCACCCCCTCGAGCAAGCCTCTTGAACCTTCTAAAACTTGCCATAAAGCCATGACACCTCTGGAAAACTTCAAAAAACCGCAAAACAATTTTCTATAAACCCCCAATATTAACCGCCGGTCCTTTCTGGGCTCCACTCAATTCCGCCCCAAACATTCTATCTATCCGATATGAGCCCCCAACAAAATGCTGTAAAACCGTCAAACATTCTATCTATTTGCTTGGTACATCTATAATTCCTCAATTGAACCAACCTTCTAGGGCCTCCAGAAAACCGTTCAAAGTCTAAAAAAAAATACAAGCAATGAACCCCAGTTGTAAAACACTACAGACTTCTATATGGACCTTTGTAAGACCTCTAGCAAGCCTCTACGCCGCTAAACCCTGTATAAAATTGCGTAAGACTTTTGAACCCCTTTAGAAGGCCCTCAGAAAAGAAAACGTCTTGAAGCCTTGACAAACCTGCTGTAAAACGCATGAACCTATGTAAACCTTCAACAAGACCGTATGGCCCCTCCACAAACCTGGCCTTTTACTACAATCCGGGGAAAAACGTTTTCGGGGCTCCATTCTGGGAACAAACTTCCGTCCCAATATTCTATCTATCCGTCTGGTACCTGCATAAGCGTCCCATAAAATGCTAGAAAGCCTTCAAATATTCTATCTATCCGTTTGGAACCTCTGTAGTGCCTCAATGAAAGTTTAGAAAACTTCTCTGAACCCTCTAAAGCCCCTCCAGAAAACCCTTTAACAGCGACCCTTCCATTTATGGGTTCCATGCTGGGCTCCATAAATTTCACCCAAACATTCTGTCTATTTGTTTGTCAAAACACCTTGGTTCCCCAAAACGGCAGACCCTATCTACTTTAGGATGAGTATAGTTCGGTTTCTTCTAGATTGCTGTGTATAAATTACCGGGCACAGCTGGGTTTGGAACACAAATCAAAAACATGCAATAGAGCAAACCAAAGAGATACCCAGATCCGTAGGATTCTTCTTTAATACCCCTCAATTACCTGAACTCTTCCCTGACTCATTGTTACTTTACTCTAGATGGCCGTTGCTGCAAGTAGCCTTCCCGATTTCCAGCATTTGGGGCACTAGGGCAGGTGCGGGTTACAAGGGGAAGAGTGTGTGTGTGTGTGTGTGTGTGTGTGTGTGTGTGTGTGTGTGTGTGTGGGTGCGTGCGTGTG
>CAJNIZ010007635.1:67331-99353 GCA_905231905.1 Symbiodinium pilosum
GCGTGTGCGTGTGCGTGCGCGTGCGGGTGGGTGTATGTTTGTGTGCGTGCGCGTGTGCGTGCGCGCGCGCGCGGGTGTGTGTGTGTGTGTGTGTGTGTGTGTCTGTGTGTGTGTGTGTGTGTCTGTGTGTGTGTGTGTGTGTTTGTGTGTGTGTGCGTGCCAGTGTGTGTAATGCTGGGTATGCGCGTATTTATGTATATACTTTCTTGCGTGGTTACACAGATTTGTTGACACATTCCTGAGTGACCATTTTAGTATATTCCATTGTACAGGTGACAGGAGATATAATCAGGATACCGCAAGCACGATCACTATTGTGCCGGTGACGATATTAGCAGAAACTGGCAGAAACACTCACACCAGTCAGTCACGACATGCTAAACAAAGCCACGGCACAAGACCAGCATTTCCCAGCCCCGGCAGAATCCTTCAGGGAGATTCCCATAATTTGCTGATAGTGTCCCTACGGGTGCCCCCGCTTCGACAAACTCCGTGCTGCTAAACCCTTGAAGCCTTGAACACCTGAAACTGCTACCTCAGGGCTTACCTGGCATCAGGTTGGTTGCAGAAATGCTTGCATTGTTGATATAGGTCCACGTCTAGTTATTGCTGCCCACGAAATGTCAAATATTTATCGTTGGTAGATACCCATGTAGCCCCCTACCCGCGTATGAAGCCTGAATACTTCCTATTTGTCCCGTATCCTCCTCTTCACAACAACAGGGTTCATGCAGCTTTATACTCTATACTTGGGCCCGAACGTACTTATATCCTCCTTTGGGTCCTGAGGCCTCCATGGACCTTCAACCCCCCTTCAAAAAAAATGCATGGACCGTTTTGGACAGGAACCGGATCGAACCCTTTCAACGGGCTCATGGTTGGGCTTCTTGGCCTTTGTGCCTGCGCCGGCCTGCTTGCGTACAGTCACTCACTTCGCAAATAGGATTTAGAGGTCAGGTTTAGTGTTTAGGGTTTAGAGCTTAGGTTCCAGAACATAGCATGTCGCCTCTGTATGCGTAGCCAGCAAAATTTACCCAAGGCCTTCCCAGTTCATTAATCCTGCTGTGGCTGCTGCTGCTGCCTACGAATCCGCAATGTAGAGTGAAAGTCTGTTATCTAATTGGGCTCCTTTGCTATTCAGTGCTGAGAGGTTTGGCACGAAGACAGCATAGTGACATAATGACATCAGCAATCCTACTGAGCTCGGTACCGATACAGGATTTAGGATTTTGTACATGATTGCATCACACCATGTGAGTTCCCAGGCCTTGCGCTCCCGAGTTTTAATTCGAAGGGTCCAAGAATTGCAATGAACAGAGCAATCCTAAATGTATTACCATATAATTACAACACATATAGTCCCCTTTAAGTAGATAGAATATGGCTTTGGGTAAATTCTAATAAGATCCCCATATACCCCATATTCTATCTACTTAAGGGGGACTAATCCTGTCCAAATAGAAGCCTGTTGAAGTACCCCACGCCCTTGGGCCCTAAATCCCCGACCCCTGAACCCTGCCCCTGCACAACAAACCTCTGAACCTCTAAATTATCTAAATCTTGGACCCTTGGGAAAAGGAGCTGAAGCAGGAGCCTCCTGGGGTCCATGAAGTTTCAGCATTGAGGCTACTGGATTTAGAGTTTAGGGTGGATATGGGGCTTAATATTGCTGGTAGGCATTGGGGGTGGCAGAGGGAGAGAGGGAGCGAGAGAGAGAGGCCTTCGACCTTCTCTTAACACTAGAATCCTAGGAAGTTTAACACGCAAATTCTCTAAATCCTCAGCTGAAGCTGGGCAGTTGTTTCATCGAGCATATCTATGCCTCGCTCGTACAAGCCAGCTGGCAAAAAGCCCAAGTTAGAAGCAGGTAATCTCAAAAAGTCTTGTATACTTGCTGGTATGGATATCGAAGAAGTGTGGCGCAATGTTCCTACCCAGTCGAAATGTGGCTTGCCATGGTTTTCTTCAGGTAGATCCTCAAGGATTCCCAGATAGGACAGACCCTTTAAGTAACTACTGGGTTCCACTCTGAGTATCTGCTACTACGTGTCCTCCTTGCGGGGTCTGTCCTATCTGGAGTTCCCTAGGAACGTACCTTATTTCTGGTAACGGTGCAATTGCATTGGGAGTAAGGGCTTGGCACAAACGGAAGCTCACGAAGCCGCGCGGTTTCTGGTCCCGATGGAGCAGTGGATCCCTATACTAAAGCGCCTGTACCCCCTCACCCCCTCACAGTGGTACCTGTATCCCGACCCCCACCCCCCTTAAGCACAAGAGGAGCGTGTGCTTCAGGGGTGGGGACAGTCTTTTGCCTCAGACCACCAGAAGCTATCATCAGCGGCATTATTATCAGCGTGTTGTTGACATGATGGTTTCAGCCGTTTTGGATCCTCTGTAGAACCTCAACCACCTCACGCCACGACTACTCAAACCACACGCTCCCCATGCAGCTTGAATATTTTTGCGGAGACACTTGTTTATATGGGGTCCCTTCTGCAATTCTCTGATATTCTGAACTATCTTTTGATTCAGACCCTCACATATGAGGGCTGTGGACCCCAGGACATTGCTTTCAAGCCATCTGAGCCTACAGCGCGCCACGCCTCGATCAAAAATGTTGAGATGTCTGTTTAAAAATTGGAGAGACCCGTTTTTTGGATGTTGCAGTATCCAAGAAATCCGCATGTGTAGGAGATGCAGTTTACCATTGATTTTGGACCCTATGGTTCGCGTTAGTACGAGCATCAGAAGCTTCTGAATTCGCGCTTGAGGTTTTGAATTTCATAGAGTTGTTTTGGCGCCTTCCTAGTCAGGATTCAAGGTTCTTGTTTGCGGATAACTTAGGTCTGTTACCATGCAAATCCATGCAACAGTTCTCCAAGGTGCTTGTTTTACGTGGGGTTGTATGTCATTGTATGTCCCTGGTGTAGGTAGTAACTGCAGTTATCCCAATGTGAAACCCACTTACCTTCGAGTACACGCGTGCCCGCTACCCACTTGTTGTCCCAAAGCGGTAGACCTCTTCAGTTCCGTTGGGTTTGCTCTGGCAGCGTTGCTGCTAGGGTGTGTCTCAGGGCGCCCGAAAGCGGAAGGTCTACATGTAATCTTAGATCCCGTGTCCACGGCCCTGCGCATGTACCTGCAAAATGTCACTGGTGGCCAAAGATTCCGCGGCGCATGTCTGACTAGCGCCACTTGTGAGAAGCATTGTCGCAGTATAAGTCAGATTGTTTGATGATTCATTTCCCAGGGCACAGGCGGCATGCTTTTGGCGCATGACGTCCTGGCGCCCAGCATGTCAGGTCCAGGGATTTGGGACGGGGAGTCTCGAATGTATCAGTCCAGAAAGTTAGGATGAGGGCCGGAGTGTAGAGTACAGTATAGACATGGCATTGGGTTCTATGGGGTTTGGGAATTTCAAGGAGAGCTTGAGCTTCTGCAGGACCCTGGCAGTTCACATGGGCTATCCGAGAGCCATGCAGATTTCGGTTGGATGATGTCTATCCTCATCATTGTTGTTGTCAATGCCCGTGTTGCATCGGTAGTCATGCTGGTAGTCAGCCCCATTGTTTACGGGCTTAGGTAAAAGATGTTATAATATGTTTTTTGGCATCTATGATTAATTTGAGTGCTTAAGTTAAGGCCTTGAGTAACTAGGAACGCATGTTTATTTTAACACATCATGGTCAATTCAGTGGAAGAAGAATTTAGTAGACCGTACCCAACACCCCATTCATCCCTATTCTAACTGATTTGGCCCCTACGTCAAGAACCAGAGCCTGAAAACAGTTTGGATTTTTGAGGGCTTGAGGATCCCAACAACCTCAATTGCTCTTAAAAAGGTTCAGAGCTATCAGCAAGCTGCGAATGTTTTTTCCTTGCTACTATTAGTATATGTTTGCTAGCATTGTTCATTGGGAAGAACTGTCATCAAATTGCAAATTCGCATTTTCACTATGTGAATCATATGTCTGTCATCAGTGTTACATTATTGTTAGTAACATTTGTATTTTGCCCAGCCCTCAGCTCTAGTGGTGTAGGGGGCTTACGTTGAAATAAGTGGTTTGTATTTTGCCTCCCCACCATGAAACCTTCAGCCTAAAACTTCCAAAGCCCCAAGCTCCTGGCCCCTTGAACCAGAAGTGTATCTATATAGGGTTATGTTGGGATAATGGAAAGCAAAATGGAAACCAATATTTAGGGTTTTGGGATGTTTAGGGTTTAGGATCCTAGGGTTTCGGGTTTTGGGTTTAGGGCCTCTATCTCTGCAACCCCTGCCCGCCTGATCATGCCTTTCCACTGTTTGACAGCACGCTTCCAAATTTGGGCGCCTTCCCAGACTGAGTGATCACTACAAAGCAGCTGGTTCTCGTTGTTCAAAGTCCTGCAACATCGGATCACAGCCCTGAGGACGCCCCGCACAAAGTTCTTCCATGGGGCTTGCATGAACCCCAAAATGAAAATAGTATCGTAAGCAGTGCATTCCGACCAACCCTATCAAGCTACAAGGACCATGGACCCCTATAGGGTTCATGTAGTCTCAAGGTTGCCGCGTCTTTCCCAGGTCTTCTGCCTAGTGAACCGCGCTCGCGGGACAGCCCTCGTATCTCCGGGTGAGGCGTGTGCCTGAGGTGAGAGTGTTCAAGTATCAGTGATAGTTTTAGGGGATACAGGAAAGGGGCTATATCCATGAATATATATATATATGCATACACCCTATCGCTGTCGCGAGGCGAAACCTTCTGCAGGCCACTATAAAGATTTGTTCCGTCCATCCCTACTAATCACCGGTAAGCCCCAACCACGTAAATAAAGGCTGTTTTCAGTGGTTGGACCAGATAAGAACCAAATAAGACTGCATCCCTACTAAGCAACACTGGAAGCGTTTGATGGCTTCGGGTTCCATGGGTCGCTCTTTGCACTTGGGGTGAATAGTTTCATGGCCGAAGATTTTAATAGCGTAGCTACTACAGGGGCTTTCATTGGAACAGGGGTTTGGAGTAGTTTATGCTAAACTTCAAAGTTCTTGAGGGAAAGGTTTGTCTTCTGCAGTACGCAGTTTTTCAATTTCCGAAGTACGGAAGGGTTCATGAATGTCCCGACTCAACAGATACTTTCGCGTTGCAGGCCAGAAGAAATATCCAGCAAAATCTTGTTGTATTCTTACCCGCCTAGGCCTTTTCTCATGAAGGTCTCTTGGAATGCTCCTCTGCAAGTCACTGCTTCTGTGTTGATTATGCGTGTGCCTCATGCTGCCTGAAGATTTGGCAGTCAAAAGGCCTGTAACAGCAGGCATGGGGGCCCAAGCATCTACTCCACATCATAAGACATACAAAAAAGGGGGCCTTGGTTACTCCAAAGCCCAACAGTTGTGACACTCTGGCCTTCATATGACTCCTATCCAGTCCTTACTATGGGGTTGGGATGACCACAATCCTCTCATTATATAAGAGTCCAGGTCCTCCGGGACCATAAGTTGCGTGATCAAGACATCAGTTTGCACAAGCCCTCCCCTAATCCGTTCAGCTCCTCCATCCCTGGACTCCCGGCAAGCAGACGTGCTATCCACGTGCCTAAAGCCCAAAGCCATCAACGTCTTCACAGGTCATGAAGGCCATCCACTCGTGCCAGGCGCCTAAGACAAGCTCTTTTTGCTGGGCCTTCAGGGGCTGAGGTTTAGGGCCTGGGGACCTTTACGGAAACGGGGCAGCCTACGCCCAAGCCTTCCCTTAAAAGGAAATCCTAATCCAAATGCACACGAATTGCAAGTCTGATAAAGCAAGGTTTGCACCGCTGGAAGCAAAGTCAGGTCCCAGACCCCTACGGGGTTTAGAGTTGAGGGTACCCTCCCCCAAACTGACATGGGTCAAGGTCCCTTGTGGGGTGCCCGAGGTAGTAGGGGGTGTGTAACTATTTCTCAGAATGGGATCCAGATGTGTGATTCACAGAATTTAGGTTTAGGGTTTAGATTCCGTGCATACCGGCAAGCACCCCATCTGATCTCCGCACATCTTCCACGCGTGAGAAGAAACTTAAATCCCAAGGCATGCTCCTTACTGCACCCATCCTCACGCGGCTCCCACATGCGCGTGCGTCAAGGTCGTTGTCTCCCTTTGGTGTCCATGTACTTGGGATCCTCCTGCCCATAGTTATGTATGTGACTGTAAGTATAGACATATGTGCTCAAGAATGAAGCGTTTGCTTCATTGTTCCACACCCTCGCCATGGGGTTGTTAGATTTCAAAAGTCTTAGTTGTCCCCGCCCTCCGCGCGGAGCCTGACTACGGTGTTAAATGGCAACGTATCCCTGGAGTGCCCAAGCGCAGAGAATCCCTGCAACGCCCAATCACCTAGAATCCCTGCGCAGTGCCGTACCGTAGAGTATCCCTGCAGTGACCAACAGCAGCCGCAGAGTATGCTTGCAGCGCCCAGCAGCAGAGTATCCCTGCAGCGCCCAACCCCACAGTACCTCACTTCCGAAACCCACAGCATCTCTGCAGCGCTGAATGGCAGAGTGTCCTTGTCGCGCCCAGCCCTTGCAATGCTGAACCCCACAGCATTTGCCCCTGCAGTGCCAAACTGCAATATTCTTGGAGTGCATTTGCGGTGCTGACAGTTCAGGGGGGGCAGGGAAACATTACATATGTTCTGCAATAATGGCTTTAGGGTGGGGATGCTCGAAGTATATAATTTGATTACGAGGTAGTTCCTCTTGAAATCACTGGGGTAGTCTTACGGTTCTTGTTCTCAAGGTTGGGGATGCCAAATACTTGCCTTCGAGAAGACCCAACTGTACTGTGGAAGCTTCAACGAATGTTTAGGAGCTTTGTCCCTTCAAAGGCCCCAAGGGCTTTATTCTGGGCCCTAAACTACCCAAAGCGCCTACACCCTAAATCCTAACACTCTAAACCCTGACCCCTTACGCATTAAGTCCTGAAACGCTAGAACCTGAATCTCTAAGCCCAAAAATCCCTGCTCCCAAACCACAAAACCTCCCACCAAACCCCCTAAACCCTGCCCAAACCCCTCTAAGCCGCGTCTGAGGTTGTAAGCCAGGAGGCCCACTTCGCATGCGAAAGCTCGGCTCAGTCGGTGCTGTCGCTCGCAGCTGAGTGCTGGGTGTTGAGGATTGGGTTTCACGTCAGGGTTTTAAAGGGTTCAAGGTTGCAGATAGAGTTTAGGGGCGAAATTTTGGGTTGAAGATTTGGGGGCGGGGAGGTTTGGGCATCTGTGCATGGGTTAGAGTCCAGGGTGTAGGGCTTGGGGGACTAGGTAAGCAGAAGAAATAAGGGGGAGTTGGCAACCCCATTCCCGAAAGGGATGATCCAATGAGAGTCATCTACAGTATGCAGCCAGAGATTGACGCCTGTGAAGGTTGGGATTACCAGCGACCCCTAATCAACAAGAATCCATGCTCAAGCTTTCTCGGCTTCTCTTGCATTACGCAGCATCCTTTGATTTGTGCGCTTCCGTGCGGGGGTTTCAAGGCCCTTCGCTGATTTTGTTCGCATGCTTCAGGCCCTAGCGTTTGGGCTGTTCGAAGTGCCGCGGGCATGTGGTAACTTGAGGCTGACACAAGCTTGGCTTTGCGTGCATGATCTCGCTTAAGCACCATCCAGATGAATCTGAGCCTCCATGTCATTACTACTGCTAGGGTGACTCTTCTTTGCTTCCTCAAGAAGATACTGCTGACCGTGAACAATGATACGGACAATAATGGTAGCAGTCGTACTACTACACGAATGCTAGGCACGACAATGCAAGTAGCAAAACAATAAAGAAACCTGGTAATAGCAATGCTGATAGTACTAATAATAATGTTGTCACCCGAAGGCCCGAAGCCTTGCTTTACCTTCTACCCGCATTCACGGGAGTATATCGTCGTGCGCAGATGCCAAAATTCAAAATCAGGTTTCATAAGCCATGTCACATAAATGCGGGCTCAGGTGAGTCTGACAAAGATCTGTTGTCCATGTACGGCTCTCTTCCTAGCACCACCCAAATTACTGTGACAGTTCTCTGGAGTTGATCCCCTGAAGAGAAAGCGTAGCTTCTGGTGGTTTCGAGACTCGTGCAGACCAATAGACAAAGTCTTCTGCAAGTGCCAGCTTTACTGATGCTCCTTCGGTATGTGTTTTCAATCTCATTAATGGGAGCCCCAAACTTGACCAGCCAACCAGACCCTCCTTGAAGGTACATTGAAGGCTGATTGTGCGAATTGGCCAGTAGCCCACTGAGCCATACACCCTATACCCTTAATACACCCTCAGCCGTAAGCCTTGCAGCAGGCCGCGAGGCATTAGGTCCCCCCTGGTACCCGGATGACAATGATGTCGTGCCACTATAAGATGTGCAAGCTAATTATTATGTTCTTCTTACATTCGGGGGTCGGAGTGTATTTTGGCCCGTTCAAGACTCCTCTGTCTCATTATGTTCTTTTTGAGCCTATTCTGCAGCCAGGGCCCCTAATCCAGAGCCCCCGAAGCTCACTACAAGGCCGTCGCATTGGCGAGGACGTGTTAGCATCAAGCTTCCGGTTCAGGGGTGATCTCTGTGGAGAGCTCGCAGATTCTGCGCTTGGGCTTGCAGACAAATTCGGCCGGGCAAGGGCAGGCTTAGGGTGGGTCTGTCCAATTCCTATTACCAGTATTATAACTGGTGCTATTTACCATCACCCATCTCATGTAGCAAATAGGTTGCTAGAGTCAAGCATTTCGAGCACTTTCGGAATTAAGGTTTGGAGCAGGGCTTTGAACTTATCGGGGCCAAGGACTTTGCTTTCATGCCCTCAGCTAGTCACAACATTTTACCTCATAGCTGGGGATGTGAGGTACATCTTGGATACTGCCCAGCACAACCACAGAGACCTCGTTCCCGAAAAACAAATGCAAAAGATCCCCACGGCCAAATAAGCATGCGCATCCAAGTAGTATTGCTTATTAGTATTATCCTTACTGTTATTACTGTTACTATTAAACAACTAGTACTACCCCAAATCAAGTTGGCCAGCGGCCCCGTAGGCACGGTCTGACAGAATTCCACTGATTTGCACTCCTACAACAACCCGGATTAAGTTCAGGATTACGAATCCCAGTGCAGTTGCTTGATATGGTGCATACCTGAAGGGCCAAAGGTGTGAAGAAGCACGTGCTCTTCAGACAAGATGCTTATCAGTAGGCCTTCTTCAGCCTCTAAATTCCTGCTCCAAACGGTGGGGTAGGTCACATGACCACTTCAAACCCACGCGGATGGCCGCTCGCTGCGCTACCAGAGACCCGCTAAGAAAGGCCTGCATAAGTGCCATCTTGCCCGTTCACGCCTGCATAAGAAGCCAAGGCATTTAATCCGGAACCCCAAGACACAGGAACATCGAACACTGTTCCGGACTAATTTGCGTGCAATGGCTCAGCACTTTCCGATGAAGGTTGCTTCTACCGTCAATGCATCATGCTTTGTACGTCGCTAATTTAGGTTCAAGATCACATGACCATTTCCAGTATACATCTTTCAGACCACCCTGGTTTATGCAGTGGTGACGCATGCAGCTATTCCCGAACTAAACCGCGAAGCTGGAAGTTGTCTGCACATACGTTTATGAGGCACAGTACTGTCCATAGCACTCTAGGGTGGGAACTTCCGAAAACAAGAAACCCTTTATAGTCAGTCTCTGTGGTTTGGGTGTGCCACTGATAGCAGAGTCTTGGTAGCGTCATTGGTGGCGCCATTCTGCGATGGTGCATCAGCCTTTCACGGCGTGGCAATTCACGATTCTGCAATGGTTACTGGGTTGTTGTTGACTAACATGTTTCCTTTTTATGTTTGTCTGAAGCTACAAAACAACGATCAATGAAGTGCTATCTCGGATGTTTAAGGTTATTGCACATCCTCTTGCTGTTCTTGGTCTGCGACCTGCTGCACTTTGGATCAGTCGACGCATGGCTTTGGATGCAATGGCTCTGCCTGACCTTGTGCGTATATGTCCCACAAAATCTCCTGGGGCAGGGTCCCGCGAGATGATCCACTTTGCACAATGTGTGCATGCTGACCATCACCAGGGAATATGCATTGGTCAGACAGCAGCCCCCATGGCCCTTTATGTCTTGTGTCATCTGGCCACACTCCTCGACGGCGACGTCTATGAGATTGGCGCGAGATGCACAAATTTGACAAGCTCGCGAAACGCGGCAAGAGCAACAATTTTGAGAACTTCCCGAAGTTCGGCCCGGCAAGCGGGAAGAGGATTCATCCGAGACCTGTGAGACAGCAGGCTACATCGGAAGGCCGCGTGTGATGGGCAGTGCGTACTGCATAAGCTCGAAATACAATTGCAGCAATTTGCAGAAAGTCTCAACTGCGCTCGGCGCCATCTACTTGTACAGAGCTGCAGGACGCTGTTGTACCATGCCATCGGCGGCATCCATGAGTTTTCACGGCCATGAGGGGTTTACAACCAGGTCAATGCCCTGATAACTTGCACCATTGATGTTTGAATAACCGCCCATGGCAGCAGATATGCTGAAGATCCGTTTAAACTACATCTGTGTTCCAGACTTTTATAGGCTCGTGGGCAACGTTCCGAGCGCGATTGTTAAAATGCTGACAAGCCCTTGCATTCACAGGTTGCATTATGTGTGCGTTGATTCGACGCATCTGATTTCCTATACTATAATAGTAATAGTAATAATAACAATAATAGTAATAGTAACAATAATAGTAATGATAATAATAGTAATAGTAATAGTAATATTTTGTTTCAGAAACCTGCATCTCCGCAGGACCAAAGACTCAGAGCTGGATGCTCCCTTGCTGAAGATCTTGGAGGCTGGACAGGGAATTCCAGGGCCTTAACGTTCATTGTTCAAGGACTTGTGGATTTCAGGGTCTAGGGTAAATGGGTTTAAGGATTCAGCATTGGGCTTGAACTTTTGAATTTCGACTTTTCCAGACTTGAGCTGGGTTGTATGTCATTTAGGGCTTACAGTGCTTGGGGTAGGTCCGGGCAGGATGAGAAGGTTCTAGCCTGCTTGATACAATCTAATTTGGCTAGAATCCGGATTATACAGGGAACATACTGCCATCTGCATATGGTTTAACATGAGTTCCATGGTTCCACACTTGATGTACTGGGGCGGATGTCTAGGAGTTCCATGGTTAAACAATCTCAGACTCTTGCGTTAAGATGTGTCGTGTTTAGTTCTTGGGGCTTAGCCTTGTCCTGGTACTATAGCCTTAGGGTTTAGGGTTTAGGGTTTAGGGCGTAGGGCTTCCAATTCTTTTTATGGTTTTGGGTTTAGGTTTAGGGTTTTAAGCACAGCTCCCTGTGCTCAGTTTCTGGTTGCAGGAGGTTGAGAAAGCTGATGCCGTTGTTTGGGGCTTTGCCTTGGGGCAAACAAAGAAGCCTGGACTCAAAGGTGCCAGTCAGTAAATGGTAGTTTCCCAAAATAGGGGGACCCCAATATAGATCCAAATATACTATAGTCCTTATTATAGGAACCCCCAAAAAGGTACCCCTAATTTAGGGAAACCCCCAAATTTAAGGTTATGTGTTTAGTTTTGGCCCTGGCCTTGCAGAAGGATCCCTGATTATAGGGTTTATATTGGGTTTATATTGGGTTTATATAGGGGTTATATGGGAATAAAGGAAAAGAGAATGGAAACTACCATAGTATATTAGTAGAAGATAGGATCCCTTGTCCACCCTGAAGATCATGTCAGCGGGGCCATTGACTTACTGAGCTGGTTGTTCCTAGGCAATGGAGGCATGATTCCTGGAGCAGCCTCTATTTACTACACTCATAGTACATAGTAGACTCCATTTTTGCATTCCTTGATTCGTGTCCATTCCCTAAACTTCAACCCCTCAATAGTGGTTATTTTTGCCTTCCTTGATTCCGTACCAACAACTAGTAAGTTGAGTTGAACAGTCTTTCACCCGACTTCCAAGCACAGTGGTCCCGCAGCCCAACCTGGCCCGCGATACAATGGCGGCGTGCCGGAGTGATTTCGAGTTGAGGACGATGGCTCAGGTGATTTTCTCAGGGGATATCCGGGCCAAACAGTTGTTCTCAAATAGGCCATGGGGCAGATGGAAGGGCAGGTAAACATGATCAACATGTTTCAGGCACCTGCTGGCAGTATCCTGAACATTGTCTCCTTCTACGACTGAGCGCAGCGCTGCACTCGATACCCTGAGCCCTATACTAATATATTATAGTAGTTTCCATTCCCTTTTCCATTATTCCCATATAACCCCAATATAAACCCAATTTCAACCCTATAATCCCTATAGTTTCCATTTTCTTTTCCATTATCCTATACGGTCTGCAAACATGATATTCCGGCTTTCGGGCTGCGATGGTCCCCAGCCTCTCTTGTTTGCTGTATAATATAGTAGTTTCCATTTTCTTTTCCATTATCCCTATATCACCCCTATATACCCTAATATAACCCCTACATAAACCCTATAAGCAAAACCATCGTCCGGCAAGACGCTCACCCGCCTGCCGCGCAAACGCAGTGGTAGCATGAAGAATGAAGGACCTCTCTGGCCGCGCAGCCTGAGGTGACGAGAAGCCGCTGGAACATGGCATAGGTGGTGCTGAGTTGCGCGCCGTCGCGGAGAACGTGAACGGCTGCTGGGAGGTAATCCTCGTATGCCCCAAGAGTTAGCTTTGTCCCACCACAGCGCCTGAACACTTGCTAGAAAACCTCGTCCAGTCCTCAATCTCCTAAAAACTAGACCCTTATAACCCTATATAGTAGTTTCCATTTTCTTGTCTATTATCCCCATATAACCCCAACATTACCCCAATACATACCCTGATAATGAGACCATCTTCATGGCTTTAGCCCAATCTGCGCATCATTCCAAAGCTTCGGCACTAATCTTAGGATTAGGGTTTACGGTTTGGGATTTAGGGTTGTCAACTTCAGCTTTTTCAAATCCGACAGCAAAGTTCCAAGCTCTCAGCGCCTCAGGCACCACCTCTTGAGTCCTCGAGTCCCTGATTCAGCTAAGCCATCAAACAAGTTCTGCCAGGCCCTGAGATGAAAGTTAGGTTCCCTTCCGGGACCCTACACATATCCATAACCGAACATGGTCCCATGTTCCAGACTTGACAGTGGTCTTTGCAGAACTTTGTTGCGTTTCCGTATCTGTTTGAGGCAGGGCAAGCATACTTCTAACTTCTGACCTCTGTAAGCCCCTGGACTTTACTGGAATGAAAAGTGATAGGAAGAGAAATCACAAGATACCCCCACGTGGTACAAACATGGTGATATCCTATAGTCTCTCCTTATTACTCTTAAATAGAACACTAGTCTTTCAAAATGCGCCTACCTAGGCCAAGCCTGAGACCACTATAATCTCTCTTTCAATTCCATTTCATTTGAGTCTCCATTTTGTTTCTCGTTGAACGCACCAACTACAACCGTGCACCCTTTTCACGCCTACAAAACCCCATAACCCCTTCAAGGGACCCCAAAAACCTGAGTTCAAGTTCCCATTTGGCTCCTATTCCCTGAGCCTGAACCCCGAACCCCAAACCCCACCCAGATCCTAAAGCCTTAAGCCTAACTTTAAACTCCTAAACCTTAAGCCCTAAAATCCTGAGTTTTTTTCATTCCCAGCCAGCATGTTTGGGCTCCGTGTCCCGGTCAGGCGGGGCCATTGAGTGCCTTCCGTGTCTCGGAGGAGCTGAAGATCACCGCCACCGAGGCACAGCGTGCTACCGGGGATTATATGGGATCATGTCAGGATACTCAGGACATTTGAGGATATACAGGATTTTGACAGTTTCGATTTGGGGCATAGGTTTCTTTTGCTTGCTTTGGGTAGGGAATACTTTGGTTTGGGGTTGAGGGCTTAGGTTTTTGCTTGTCCTGCTAGTAGAAGCTCAATAAGAAATATTCCCAAATCATCTTGCTAATATAGTTTGTTCCCTTTTGTATTTCAGAAGCTCCTAAAAGGCATGCGCATCCTTCAATGCGAAGCACCAATCCTGAAGTCGAGCAAGCTTCAGCTCATCATTCTTCATTGTCAGGATAAAAACGTGGAGACATTCCTTCAAACTGAGTGCAAAGTTTCGTTCTCGCTCGGCCTATGTTGAAGCTTGATGCGAATTGCTTCTGCAGCCTGAGGCCCTGCACTGAAAGCGGAGCCTATTTCAATGACAACAAAGCCCGAGCACAAACCTGTTTGCGCATGCACATCCAAACACCAAATCCTGTGTTGAAGCACCTTACTTGTATGGCCCTCCTTGGACCTCTGTCTATAACATAATCCAAAAGGACAATGTGTTGACACAGCGTAGCAAGAGGCCCGATATCTCCTGCACGATGCAGAGCAGCGTGCTGTGCTCGTGCGCGACGATGCGCCTGAATGCGTGCCCTGGCAATTGATGTACCGAAAAACCCTCAACCCCTAAGCCCCTTATCCCAGCAGTATTCATCCGCCAGAAACACAGGGGGTGAGGGCCCTCATGGGAGGATTTGACAAGGGCATGTGATTGTTAGTGGCTTTTCTTATTCTAGATTCTGTTGCGTCACAGTGTCTTCAGATTTTTGCTTGGGAGGGCTGTTTAGAAGGGACCCCTAGTCGCGCTGCGTTATATACCCCGTATATAGTGCTTCTATACCTCCTGCATGCCTGGGCGGCCCCCATATTATACCCGATAAGCTACAATGGTCTCTCAGGGTCCCTCTTAAAGCCCCTAGATCTTATCGACACATTGAAGCCAGCCTGGGGCATGGGAACAGGCGAATGCAGGTGGGTTTGGGGTTTAGGGTTCCAGGGTTAAGGGTGGGCCAGCATATTAGCATACTACAGGAGCCTCTAGAACCTGGTAGACATCTGAGAGACACGTGTCGTCACGATGTAGGTCCTTATGCCAGCCTTTTCGTTGCTCAGGTCTACTTCTACCGCAACTTCTTCAATGACTTTTGAATTCAATTGTGGGGCCAAGAACGTGCAAGTCTGATGCGTTGGATGGGTCAGCAGTCAGGAATGCTAGTATGATTGCCGGCGATTGCAGGGCATACATGTATGTACATACCTGTTTGGATGGTCGGTTCTGTTCTCGTCATTTTTCTTCGATTGCGCCTAGACTTCATGCTGTCTAGCAAGTCTCGTAAACTGTCAAAATCCTGCATGCTTTTGTGATGGTGATACTACCGTCTAGATCCCTGACAAATTTAGTGCGGCACAGTCTCTTTGCAAAGAGGGGCTCTCTCAAACAGCAGTGAGTAGGGGGCTTAAGGTGCCAAATAGATGCCTTGTTTTTCTGGCTGCCCATGGGAAGGAAGGAACATCTAGTCATCAAGTCTTTTTTCTGTTTGCCATTAAGTGTGCTGCTCCAGACTTCAGACTGGTCGATGGGGCTTTGGACCCCGGCGACAGTGTTTCACGCGAGAAAAAACCTTCCTAGACCCTCCTCCTACCCTCTATTAGGGCCTAAGTACCCACTATTAGGGGCCTTATACCCCAATTTAAGGGTACAAGGAGGGTCCTGGTTTTGAGAACATGGCAACGGTAATGTAGAATCCTGAGTAGGTGGTAACATATTCTCAAGCATAGCGTTCAACACTTGCTACACAACTCTCCAGCTACATACCGCAGTCATGAGTGAGCCTTAGCTTAACATGATACTCATGGCCTTTACTGCTACCTCTCCTATCTCCTCCTACTGAGCACTTCTGTGCTTCCTGGATCAGTTGCTTTCCCATGCCCAAAATCTGGTCGCCGTGCTCTTTCCAAAGGTCTTAGCCCAAAGTTGAATGACTGGCCGGTCTGTTCGAGAGTATGATCTCAGGATTAGGAGGTCGTATTGCAACCCCTGGTACCCAGAGTTCACAGAAGGCTTGGTGTTGTGGAGGATGCCGGCTCAAAAGCAGCTTGCCCCTCATCATGTCATGCGGTTCCAGTGAAAGGATACACCCCACCCCCAGCATCCTCTTTGAGCTCAAAGCTGCACAGGTCATGAACAAAATCTGTACGCGGCTGCGGGTCCACACTAGTTGGCCAAGACCTGATGACTTCCTTGCTCTGCGACCATTAGTTGTTGGATCATGACGTGCCAAGAAAGGTCCTGTTTTCCTACCTTAGTTGACACAATGAAGGAGAGGACCATCTGCAACAGATCCGGCCGGCCACCTTGAAACTCCTATGAAAGCCGCAGGTTTTTTGAAGGAATCTTCAGGGCTGTGCAGATGAAAGACTGCATTGTTCTTCCTGGAGCTTATGGACTGCTGGCTGCGACCTCAGGCATTTTGAGCCTAGGCCATGTAGGATTCATGCAGGTGCTTTTGAGGCAAGCGCTGAGCTGGGTTGGGGCCTTGAGATTCAGGGCCTAGTGTTGAGGCTTGCACCAGGCTTGGTCAGGCTCATTCAGGGTATCTGGCTTCCAGCAATACTTGCCCAAACCAAGAACACTGCGTTCAGCCACTATAGTCCCTGCTACGATCTGTGCAAACTCATGTACATGTGTATGCAGTTGCGGATGCAAATGCGCATGTATGTTCACAAAGTTCCATGACCGGGCGTATGACCCAGGACTTCATAGGCTCCCAGCATACTACGCACGCGTCCTCCTCGTGATTGAGGTGCAGCTGCTGCTGTTCTTCTGCTGCGTCGGGACCCTTGTGGTCAAGAAGGTGCTCATGGACTAGAACTTAGAATTTGTAGCAGGGCTGTAGAAGTCCACCTTGACACCAAGAGCTTTCTCTCGACCTGCCTAGGCTTAGCTAAGATCTCTGATCTGTCCGTAGGTGCAGGCCCTTAGGGTTTAGGTTGCGGTTATGTAAGGTTTAGGGGATTTGGTCCCCATAGTGGAAAGCCAAGTTAAAAGCAAATGGAAAATGCAATGGAAAATTGGCTCAAACGTCAGCAGTGCCATGTGGGTATTTCACCGAAAGGCCCCAGAGAATGCCTAAAAAGGACCCCCCAGAGTCCCGATATAATCCCTCTTTGATCCTACATATAATCCCCCTAACGTTGCGAAGCTCGGGTCTCTGAAGTGCAGGTGAAAGAAGGGCCTCGACGGACTTGGTTTCAGTTCGGGTTGGACTCCTCGAAGCAGTTCCTCGGTGCAGGACGGTTTGGGTAAAGCCTGTTGGGATTGTATACGCGTAGTGATTGAGGTTTTGCACGGATCTTCACTTTTTAAATCAGTGTTTTCAAAAATTCGGCCATCTATCATCGCGATTAGAGTTGTATTGCTTGCTGGTCTTGTGCGGCAGCCACCGGTAGCAGTAGGCACCTACACATCGCCCTGGGGCAACTTCAGGGGCTGCGGATGTTGCCGGTGCTCACCATCCTGCGTCTCAGGTATTGGGGCATATGATAAGTGGAACGCGTGGTTCTGGAAATGCTATGTAAGGAATGTTACGACGTCTCAAGTTCCTGTTTTTTTGTCTTGAGTGCCCTTTCGGTACTGACCGGGCTTATGGACATAGGTGAAAGTGTCAAGAAAACAGTTGCTACCCCCGGTGATGGCCGCCTCCACTCTTGAGGACCCACTAGCCTCCTCATAAGACCTGTCTGAAAGGGGTGTTGTGCAGGAACAGTAAATATGTGCGGGGTTGAATTTCGGTCCCTCGTGAACTTGCCAGATGGCAAGATGGTAGGTACTTGGACGGTTTAGGTGTTTCAGGCTCAACGGTTTTTGAATCTAGGGGATGGCTTGGTGCAGTTAATCTGGGGTTGGTATTGGAGAGTTGTGTCATCCGGGTATTGGGCTTCCGAACGCTACCTCTGCCAAGCCACAGCAAACGTGCTCTTGCTGCTTTGCAATTCTTTCAATTCCAGCCGCTTTCACAGAGGTATATAGTATATCCTAAGCCCTGATAGTAGTTTGCATGTTATTTTCGATAATCCCAATGGAACCCCTATACAAGGAACATTAAGTGCGACGGCATTCCTAAACCTTCTACCTTGCACTTGCAAGAACCATCCGAAACCCAACGTCCCCAAAACCCTAAAAAAGCCTGAAGCCGAAGCTCCTGAATTGTTCTCGTACAATTGTTCTACTATGTACCTCTGAGCAGTAGTCCCCAATAGGGTAACATTAGGCAAAACAACTACTATGAGGGGGAGGGGTTGCTCTAACCATAGCGGCCTCTGTCGGAAGACTTCCTGGCAGGATGGATTCATGTCATGAACCTTCTGCTGCCGGACTGCAGCCGGTGTGTTCTAGGATGCTGGGTTGTGACCACGAGGCTGATGCAGAAGCCTGAGGAGCCCAGAGAATTAGCAATAGGAATTGCCCCCAAAATGGTGGCAATGCTCTTGTTGATAATGAACGTGGTTGAGTTGGATCAAGCCCCTGTCGCATATTATTCGGTGCAACCTGGTGCAACTCTCCCCAGCTTGAACGCGGCTGTGGAGTCGTGCTTCCAAGGTACACTTCTAGGCTTCTAGCACTCTAGGTTGGAGGCGTAAAGACTTGTCGAAGGCGTATTCGATTCAGTTCTTGCTGATTAGGCTTTCCCATTCGTAGACACGAATGCTGACCTATCGTCGTGGGAAGGGGCGTTTGAGTCTTCCTGTTGTCAGAGACAGCGGACCTAGGTGCGCCACTATCATGGGCAACCGCATGGGTGAAGGAGACGAGTGCGAGTGGTGCCCACAACCGGAGCAGTACTACATGGCGATACTGCATAGCCATGAGATCCTGCCAGAGGAGGTATGCGAGAAGTACAGGGAAACACAGAGGTCAACTTAAACACTCTAGGTAGATATCATGATTGTGGGCTCGTTTGAGGAAGTTTCGAATCTGCACTTTGCGATAGTTTGGGGTTCTGAAAAGGAAGTAGCTAGTCTGCTTTCTGATGCGAGAAGGCCGGCTTCCCATCTGTGCCTGCGCAGCAGGGTATACTGTTTTCATATGAGCTATAGTCTAAGCTCCCTAATGGGGGGTTATATGGGGGATTATGTAATTATATATGGGACTACTATAGGGGTTATTAAGGGGGATACTAGGAGTTTAGAACATAGCTCATATTTCCGAAACCATCTGGTGGCCTAAACCCTAAACCCTCTGGCCGCTGATGGGAGAACGACGCTTTGGGTGTCATCAGGCCAAAGTGGGCAGCGACAACACAAGCTGGAGACCCTAAATATGAACCATTGTTTATGGGTTAACCCTAAGGGTTTAAGGACCCAAATAATAGGGTTTCAGGGCCCAAATACCATTAATATTATGGCATTTGGGCCCTGAAACCCTATTATTTGGGTCCTGGGACCCTTAGGGTAAGGGTCTAGGGTCTCGGCTCCCAAGCAGCCACAAAAGGGTTTGTGAGCGCCAGGTACTGGCTGAACATCATGCTGGACACCACCCTGGGAGCAACCCGCTGACAACGGAGGACTTACGATTTAGATTTAAAGTTTCAGGTTTACTTAGGTGCTCCTATGTAGTTTCTTGGTATGGGATGTTTGGTAGCGGATGAAAGATGATGAAAGTATAGTTGCCAAAGGGGACCTACATGGGAGGTTCCGTGTGTAAGGGTTTGTAGGGTTTGGGCTATAGACCTGAAGCAGTAAAAGCGTAAGGCATGTTGGGATAAATTTTGATGAGGCAGAAAATGGGAAGTTGGCAGGAACTCCCATCTATTGTAGGTATCTTATGAAGGCAGCAGCCGTTTAAAGGTGCGGTCGTCTGTGTTTGGCTGACTTTCAGCTTCCAAGTTAGTATGTGGAAGGTTTGTAGATGAGAATGCGTGCAAGTTTTGCCCGGGTGGATTGACGTGGCTAGTCAGTATTCCCAGCCTGCAAACTCGTAGTAATAATAGTACTGAGAGTGGCAATAATAGTAATAGCTGTAATACGGCTGATGAAAGTTGGGGGGTTGCCACATGCCCCAAACAGTTGACTCCAACTCTTCAGTTCCCCTGCGCTATCACCCTGACACCGAGGTGTGGGTGGAATACATCCTGCTTCGAGTTCTCACTGACACTGGGCAATGTTTGGAAAGCACGGACGGAAAAGCAACCGTCTTCATGGGAAGCTTCAGCTTGGATTTCAAGTTGGTGCGTGCATAGTTGAATTCGGCCTTCTGGTACTGTCTACTTACACAGTTCAGAGACCCTGGAGAACGGCTGTCCAAGCCCAAAAACCCGAAAGTCTACGCCAAAAGCTGCTCCCAATAGTTCCCAAGCCTGAGATTCCAAACTCTACTATGTGGTAATTGGGGAACCAACTTGTCGCAGTATCAGAAGACCAACTCAGACCTGATTCCATGCCTTAAAGTACAGGCCCGTTCTTAGCTTTGTATAAACCCTAGTCCCTAAACCTTAAACTCTTAGCCAGCACACGCCGAAACCATCAAGGAAGCTTTGGACTCCCTGTTGGGAGAGGGTGCTCAGGACGGGCTTATTGTGTTGGGAAGGCTTAGTTCAGAGTCAAAAGAGGGTGTTGGAGAATAGTATAAGCATAAGGATTTTTGATTCTTGCTCATGTAGGCAGCATGAGGATGCAACCAGTAAGCATCCGGTTTTCTGAAGCGCAATGTACGTGGCACAAGGGTTTAAAGCTTTGACCGCACCAGCCCAATCCACACCCAGGGCAAACCGGTCGTTGCATTAATAGGTGTTTTGGCCGCAAACTTTGCAGACACCCAGGGCCAAACAAGCAACACGCAAGATTCTCAAACGTACCTTACAACCATCCTTAGTGAGGGACCCCGCCCCATCATCTTGTTGTAATCCCCATCCATGCCTAGGCTCCAAGTGGTAGATAGCCTTGTTTTGATAAACCCAAGACAGGGGCCAGGAATCCCGGGACCTACCAGTGTCCATCAGCTCCTACTCTTGGTTGGCACTTGAGGGACCCTAACCCCTGTGCCTGTCGCCTTTACAGTGCAACCCGCGCAAAGACAACGTGGGATCCACTGCTCAATTGAAGAGCACTTTTAACGTTGAGACTGCCTCAATGCAGAGTAAGATCATATCGTCCTTTTGGGCATGTTCCTTCATAAGAAGAAAATTACATCATTTGGTTCGTCCGCCAACACAATTCAGATGCAGCTCGTCTTTGGAAGGACTTCCGGACAGGCATCTACTGGCGAAACGGGGAGTTTCAGGTGGCTCGGATGCATGCAGCATGAGTTCATTTAGAACCTGGGAAGTACGTGGAAGCCTGTGATTCTGAACAATCCTGGAATAAGGATTTGACAAGCCAGGTCCCTTCGACCTGCATGTAGGGTTCTGGGTTTTGGGTGGCTGGGGAAAAGCAGTTGACAAACAGTTGTAATCCTAAGTGTTAAACCCCAAGCCACAGAACCTGAACAGACAGAGCATGCTGTGCAAGGAGGCCGTAGCTTCAGAAAGTCTACAAATTCCTGAGCCCCTGGTTGGCCAACTTACAGGAGTTTCCAAGCATGAAATCCCCTGCTAGAGCCCAAATACAAGATGATCCTGATTCTAGGGACTGAAGACCATTTTGTGGCAATCCCTATGTGAGGCATCCTCATAGGTGTGCCGAGGGCAGAACCTGGGCTTGCGTAGAGCTCCAAATATGTGAGCTTCTAAAGTAGCGTTACCTTAGGGACATATGCGATAGAAAAAGGAGATGATAGTGGAACCACTTGAGGGCTCCATAGGTAATTACATGTTGAGAAAGCCCCATATCTCCAACGGAGGATTGCATGGGGCTTCAATGTCAAGCACGGTTTCATCGTTGCCCACATGCAGCAAAAACACGTGTTCAAATGATCCTATCAAGAAATGAATCGGTCCGAGTCTTTAAACATGAAGCGATTCACAAGTCGCGAGCTGTAAACTACAGTGCACATGCCCGGGCCCAAATCCCCAATCCTAAATCCTTCCGTCAAATAGAACCAAGACCCAAATCCTTAAATCCTTATACCTTCAAATACGTCGTGCAGACGGCAAAACTTTTGGGCTGATAACCACCCTAAATCCTTTCACGTGGACACCTCTAGAGCAAATACCGCCTTCTTTCATGCTACACGCAAAGCCTACCAGGTGATTATGTATGTGAAGCAGCTTGTCGTGTGGCTTTGCATTGTGAGCTTCATGAAGCTCGCAATGGCAGCTTGCTCAGCGGTTGCTTCATGGTGTAGGGTAGAGTGTTTAGGGTTCAGGGGCCTAGGCTGCAAGACCCTAAACCCTAAGACCCCCAAACCCTAAGCCCCAAAAGCCTAAGCACAAAACAATAGGTCCCAAAACCACTAATCCCAATATCAGAATTTGGGGCTTAGGGGTTTAGGGTAGGTCAAGGCGGAGGTCTGAGGAGCTCAGGATCGAGAGGCCCAGTATAGTGTTCATGTCGGGATGATGGGGAAAGAACATGGAAACTAAAGGGATTCTAGGGTCTATATAGGGTTGTATTGGGGTTATATCGGGATGATGGAAAAGAAAATGGAAACTACAATTTAGGGTTTAGGGACAGTACCCCGATAGCTGGGGTTATGTCGGGGCTTATAGGGAGAGCATGTCTGTCGAGGCTTCAGCTTCTCTATTTCTAGAGTCTAGAGAAGATGTGTTGTTCTATGCCGTTGGGTCGGAGTCCGGAAAGCGGGATTCCCCAGCCACAGTTGGCATGAAAGGGTAACGGACCCAAAACCTTCTAGCCACTAGACTTTGAGCCCATTCCATGTCTTCTTGTAGTCCCCTCTTAGGGCTCCCAACACAGCTTTCAAAATTTAGGACTTCAAAACTCACACTTTTCAAGATTCAGAATGTCAACCAACAGAGCTTTCATGAAATAGGATACCAACAAAATCACTGCTTTCAATATTTAGCCTCGGCGGCTATCCACATCCTACAGTTTGTTCTTGCGCTTGAACGCACCATGCCTCAACATCACGACGTGGCGGTTCCACCAGTAGGAGGTCAGCAGGATACAGGTTGTGTGGCGGGAAGCTTGCACAGGCAGACTTTCACCCCCAAACTCCTATGGAACCCTAAGACATACACACTTGTAGAAATGCAGATTTTTTCCTGGGGTATAGATAGCTGGGTGGCTTAGTTTTTGTTGGATACGAGCAACTCCTTGAAGTCATTTTCCTTCCAATCTGCCTATTGTGCAGGTGGTGACTCTTGGCAAACATTTGGATCCGTCTTGGGTTCTCGTGTCTTTGCGATCGGCGTTTGGGAGCTTCAAAAAGGGAGCAGGTGCATGTATATCTCGAGAAGTGGGGGTTTGGGTCAAGTCAGGGGCTCCCTTCTGTGGAATCCCCATATTATATTGGTGTCTATGTTGGTGCCCCCTGTTTAGGGCACACCCCCCCCCCCCTGCTTATTCTTTGTAGAAGATGTCCGGCCGCATTCCTAGCCATCTGGGGGTTCCGAAAACTAGCTCCCATTGAGGGTCCCTAGAAAAAGACTATAGTATGTTGGGGTCTATATTGGGGTCCCCCTACTTGGGGAACTACCCTATGTGTATTAAGAACCTGTGGCTTTCAGCCATGCAGAAGTACTGCAATGAGTCTTCCTGTTGCGTTGTTGTACTGCATATTGAAAGATGTGATGGGGTTCAGTATGGAAATTTGCTGATAAGCTTTCAGGGTCATATAGGCTTTCCCTGCTTGGAGTTTGGATTGGCAGGGCATGAGGGCACAATCTGCGAGCTGTTTAGAGGCTAACATTTGTTGTAGATGTTCAGGGAGACTTGAGCTTTTCATGTTAGTTTCGTCTCTGCTCTCCTCGAGACACCCCCCTGAACGACTCTTTCAGAACATGCCAGTTTCTGAAAATGGGCATAGCTTGGCTCCAAGAATGCATGCGTCTTACCCATGTTAGTTTACTTACCGGTGGCTAGCTGGGAAGAAGAGAATACCGTCCATATATAGTCCCGATGTAATCTCTTCCCTCATTCCCTACTAGCCCGATGTAAGTGTACTTCTGGTATTTTCCGCCTGAGGAGGCCTCAAGACAAACGCTCACGAACAATGTTCTAAGCCCCAAGAATGTTTCAGTGCTGTTCGCCCCCTTTTCTTGAGAAATAGATACACCAAGAAAAAAGACTGGAGCCAGCCAGCCACGACTGTCTAAAGCTGCACATGCTCTTGCCGGCTCTTCAAATTGCTGCCCTCCGTGCCCTGCACAGCCTGTGGTAAAGTCCGGTCCCTACGGAGCCTTCGCATAGCAGCATTGAAATTAAACAGACACAGCCGTTGCTTAGACACGGAATCCTATGAAGTGGTTGCGACTCCCTCCCAGATCCTACTTACTCAACCTCTTAAAGCCCCTAGGCCCCAAAGCCTATGTTGGAGCGTCTCGCTCGTTATGACACTCTGCATGAATCCCTATTTTGAGAAGTCCTTGAACCCCAAGCCCTAAACCACCTAAACCTAAAACTCATACAACTCGAGTCAAGCCCTATACTTTCCTGTAGAACTTCTGTAGGGGTACCTCCATTTCGAGAAACCTCCCCATCATACACCTAGGTTGATGATTCTCTTGGCCAAGCCATTGACGCTAGCAGCGCGGACCGTGCTAAACCCCTTCCTTGAGAAACCCGAGTTCGAAGCTCAGGGGTTGCTGGGGGGCGGGGGCGTTTGGCAAGCTTAAGGGCTCGCTGGAGTTTCGGTGGGAGCTTCTGGGAGGGTCAGAGCGTTGAGCTGCGCTCAAGCAGGCGGCAAAGTTGAGCATCAGATACTTTGGGGGACATAGCCTGAGCAACCAAGCTGGAGTGAGAAGTCCATGGCCAGTGTCAACACCAAGGCTCCTGCGCACAATAAGTTATCATTTGCTATTGCGCTCCCGATGAAAACTTAGGATTCTGCAGGCACAAAGACAGCAAGCTCTGAAGCAATTGGAGTTCCAAGCTTAAGCCGCCTCCCGTGCCTTAAACTCGTAAGGGTTGTTCTCGCACCTCCAGTCTCCAAATTAGGACTCTACAATACCATTCTACAATAGCATGTGACTATAGCAGAGCATCACCTCCAACAGTCCATAAGACGAAGTCCTCAGTGTTTTCCAAGAAGCCTGCAAATAACCTTTGGCCTGACATTCAGCTCGGACCCTAGCCGAAACCCTAAACCCATGTCTAATCAAGCACTGATACATCTGGACTGACGGGGCCCTCAGAGAAAAGGGACCGTGAAGCTTGAGAGACAAAGAGTTTAGGGCTCAGGGCGGGGTCCTAAAGCCCCCAGACACACCTGAGGATCCAGAAGTCAGATCTATATAAACCCTGAATCACCTCAACACGATCATCCCTATATAGCCTTTCGTACTTTCCCTGAAATCCAATTTCCATTGAGGTTCTAAAGGTCCTACCAAAGACCTAAACCCTAAATCCTGGACAACTAAACCTCAGGTCCGCACCAAGGACGCCCAAGTGTCCGTCATCTCAAGCCTCTTCAAGTACGCTAGTCACCTCACCCTATATACTACCCCCACCCCAGCTCCATTACATACTATGGGGAATATTAAATACAAGGGGGGGAATTTAGCATGAGGGGAAGGTGATTACACAAAGTGCTGCGCAGTAGAGGGACTCCTTTGCAGACCCAAGCTAAGGTGCCATTGCCGAGCTTGGTCAAAATCACCTCCAAGCACGTCCTACTACAGACCCACTCCACTACATCCTTCTGTCTGCAGGGGTCCCCAAATCACCCATTTGAGAAACCTCCCTATGGGTACTTGGGTGTTTGGGCTCTACAGGGGGACTGCCTTAAAAGGTTGAAGCTGATCATCGTCATGATCGCCACTCCGGTGCCGATGCAGCGTCACAAGGGCATAGCCTTGGGCGTAGGATTATGTCAGGCTTTCTCAAAACGCTCGAACCCCAAACCTTATTGCCTTTTCTAGGGGGGAACGCATGTGAGGGAACATTGTCGGCCCTGTGATCTCTTGATGACTGTTCATGTTTCCATGGCCTTCCCCGTTACGTTGTTGACCATCATGTTGCTCCAGTTGTGCAGAAGCCTGTTACCTTATTCATGGGACATTTGGTGTGCTTGTATGAGCACTGCACGCCCCATAGTCCTGAATTAAGCTTGTGCGCACTCCAATGCCTTAATCACGCTTAAGCAATCTTAACCAGAGGTGTACGAGTGGTAGCAAAACTCGCCACTTGCAACCCCAAACCAAATCTTGCAGACATCGGAAAAGGAGAGATACCCATATTATCGTTAGTCTAAAGTGGTAATATTGCTGCTTCTATGAATATTACTATTACTAGTACGATGTTCAGAAAGCTTGCAGGGGCGGGGCGAAGCCATACTCACTGGCATACAACCATGCTCAGGGCTCGTCCGGCAATGCGTGTGATAATGCTGGCGATATATTCTGAAGCCCAGTTGTCCCTGGCATTGACAGATCTCAGCCCCGAGCGCTAGTTTAACGGCCACTTCGTGCACTAGCAGGCAGCGACAACACCCATCATGGATGGAGTCTGTCTTGCAAACTGCTAGATTCATGCGTTTTCAACTTAGGATCCATGTTCGGAACTACAAGCCCGAAGATCTACACCTTCATCCCTGAAGATCAGCAAATCTCCAAGCCTTAAGCCCTGAAGCCTTAGCCTCGTAGACCCCAAATCTTGAGCCCCAAAGCCCCAAAAGGTGAACCTATCAAGCTTCCAAGCCCTATAGACTCCCTGGCTTCGTGTGCAGATGATCATGAACGCCTTCCAATTCTGGGTCACCGATAACTTCATCAAGAAGCCTGAAGGTGATGAGAGTCAAGGACTGATTCTTGCGTTTAGGGCATGTGGCCAGAAGGGTTTGGGTTTCAGGTTCTAGGCGTTGGGGGTTTGGAAGTTTAGTCGTGGAATTCAGGGTGAAGGGCTTGGGGTCCAAAAGCCCTAGGACTTCTCCTTCTTCTTCAGGGGAGAGTTCAGGTACGGATTTGATTACAGTTTTGTCGGGTGTACGTAGGATCCCTTGGAGCTTGGTAAGTGTATATTAAAGGGTGTGTCCTTCTAGGGAGGACCAGAACGTCTGTACGATCTATGTATGTATGTATGTATGTATGTATGTAGGTACGTATGCATGTGCACAGACGCATCTGTATTCTTTTGCTGGTTCCTGGGGTTGCTCCGAAGGGCTCTTATCGCGTGACTCCTAAACAGCCACAGGAGAGCCTTTGGGTGGAAGGTGCGGGCCACGGGCCGTAGAGGTTCAGGGATGAGAGTGCCCCACTTGGGGCTCCGAAAGGCTTGACACGGTTAAAGGGCCTAGCATTGCGATGAGGATGACAAGGGGCAGCAGTCGGTTTCAGGGGTCTGCGAGGCATACAATAACAAACATCTTTGGTTGATTCAAGGATCGAGCCTAGGGCCTTTACTTAGGTTGGGAAACTTCTAATCTGTATTCACATCTGCATAAGCGGTTCCGCCACCGTCCCGTAGTCCCATACTTTCAGAACCCGTATATACGTTGCTAGCGTGCCCAATGGCACTCACTTCGAGAAGCCCTAAGCCCTAAACTTCAGAACCTGAACTTCCTACCTCCTCCTGAAGAATCTGTGCACCCCCAAAGGGAGGTCCGTCTTTTTTGGTGTGGGGACAAGGGAGAAAAGTTCCATTTGCAGGATTCTCTGCCCCAATGCTGGGAGCAGTAGGCGTGCACCTCAGAACCTGAACAGGTGCTTAAGGATATGGTCCCCCTTAAGTAGATAGAATATGGGGTATATGGGGATCCTATTCTGATATACCCAAACCCATATTCTATCTACTTAAGCGGGACAATAATCTACGGTGTAGGAATGGAGAATTCTGAGGCCCTCATACTGGGAATTTTCTGGATTCCAATATGATGAAGTTGCCTAGGCATTGCCTTGGAAATGCCCAGCTTTCTGGAGCTTAGGTAGGGGTCCTGTCCTGGAGTCTTGCCGGCACTTACGTCTTTATTCAACTCAGCTACCCCATTCCAAGGCACACTTGCTGCGTATCAGTCGTCTTGTCAGTCTGCACGTGGGGATAGCCGTGATAGTTGGGAAGCCAGTACATTCAGTTCAGTCATGACGCATGCTGACAGGACAGCCATCAATCCACGTGTGGCCAGGGTGATTCATGGTAATTGTTGCATGCCCGATTTGTCTCACTTTCAGTTGCGGTGCTACACATATCAAGCCCGAAAAGACGCACATGGCTGGCAGAAAATCTGGTCTAGACTAAGTCAATTATGCGTCTCCATTTAGACTCCATGCGCGCCTGGGTTTCCAACGCGCTTCCTGAAAGTATGTCGCATGTGAGGACTCCTCCCTCGAATGTAGCCAACGTGGATGCTAGTTTGTACACAGCCCCAAAATTGCAACCAAGAATTAGAATTCCTATGCCCTATGCGGGTCTCTTACCCAGGGAGCTGCCTCCCCCAAGTACCTACAGCAATCAGTGTACCTCTGCTTTGCATTGAACACCCTTTGTATTGAACATGCTGTGTCTGTATTAAATTAGTCAACAGCATGGAAAAAGATTGCTTCATGTTGATAAGACAGGGTCTGAAGATGTTGGCAGCAGTTGTCCACTGAACCCCCAAGGAAAGGATGTAAGCTACTGGCGGCCTCCACTCCCTATTTGCCTATGGTACACCATCAACTCTTTATTCCTGGTGGATACAAGCTGCATGGCCTCGTAGACCCTAGGAAGAATGGCAACATATGAGCTCTAGGGCGTCCCCCTTTCAATCCCCTAACGTAGTCCCCTATGCACTCTCATATTTCACCCCCTTTAAGGAGTGTAGACTATAGCTCATATTATAGTATTTAGCCGCCTGATGGCTAGACCTGGGAAGCAGTGCGTCGCCTGACGCCCGGCCCCGGATCGCCTTGTATTCAATCTTGCAGTTTGCGCTAGTGTTAGGTAATATAGCTATAGTCTAGACTCCTTAAAGGGGCTATATAGAAGATCATATAGGTTAGTATTATGGGGGTTCTTAAGGGGGATAGTAGGAGTTTAGAGTTCAGACTATAGCTCATATGGTTGCACAGGGCTAATTAAACAAACCTCTTATGCACCTCCCCGAATCGTGTACTGCAACTACTAGTACGCAAGCTCCAAGTGCTCAAAGATTGGGTTCTTGGGCCCCTAGGATCTAAGTGCTGAAGCTGCAGGAGGATCCAGCTCTGGGAATCACAACTCCTGTGCCAGCAATGAGCATTGGCCTCAGCTGCTCTACATTCAGAATCCCCTCCTCCAAGACTAGCCCCCCAGCCCCAACGCCCCTCATAATCGTTTGCCTCGCAATACGTGAAGGTACGGTGTCAAGGATGGGAGGGGCAGGAGGAGGAGGAGGAGGAGGGGGAGGGGAAAAGGAAACCTCCCAACCAGTGGATTTGGGATTCAGCTTCAGCTGCATCTTGTCTAGTGGTGAACTGCGGTACTACGCCCTCTACAAAGAGAGGACAGAACTAGAGGCTTTGACATTTGCACATTGATAGTTTCCCTAAATATGGTGATAGACTAGGGACCCCCAAAATGATACTCCTGGTTTTAGAAAACCTCCATGTCAACCCCGCAAACCATCACAGTGTGTTGAGGTCCCCTGTCAATCACGAATCTGGGTCACTGTCGAAAGCACTTTTAGTTTTAGCTTGCGAAAACAACGTTTGGCATCCAGAGCTAAATTGAGTTGATTCAAAGTGGGGGTTCGAAACCCGAGAGATATGGGAATTTACTGGAGGGGTTGTACGGCGCCTTTACGGAGTATGTAGAGAACATCTCAATATTACGGTTACCATTCCTATTGTTGTTGTTGTTGTTGCTATTTTTCTCATTAAACCATCCAATCATAGGGCAGAACCCTAAACCCTAAACCTATGTAGAAAACATCTCAAGGATCTCCCAAATTTGAATTGCCGTTCCCAAACGCTAAACCCTTAAACTTTAAACCCTAACCCCCAAACCCGGCACTCCTCAACTTGGAAGGCTAGAGCAGCTAAGAAGTGAATCTGCTGTGGAGGCGTCGCTTCTGCCTAGGGTTCGACTTATTGGGGCTTAGTAGGGAACAAGGGGCTACGTTTACGGCTTAGGGGTTGGGGTAGCGAACAAGAGAATATGTTACGTAGGGGTTATTTAGTGTATATGGTGTTAGGGTGGTTGTTTAGAGTAGGGTGGTTGAGGGGGTTTGGCGTCTAGAGGATGAAGGGCGTATGTGGATGAGGGTTTAGGGGGCTTTATATGGTTGACGGATAATAGTTTTATAGATTGAAAGATAGCGGAGGAAGGACAACGAATGTTTGGAACACACAAGATGCCAAGATGTAGTGGGCTGCAACAGGGACAACATTTGGAGATGCATGAGACTCCTCATCATATTTTTTGGCAAGTTCTGCGCTTCCAAGTACTCACTCAGAGCTGTTTCTCAACGGAACTTCAGCAAGAGCTGTTTTGGAGGATATTAGGTCAATCACCCCTACAGTAATAGCCCGTAAATGTGGAGCTAATAGGGCGTACCATACCTACAATAGTCCTTTGTGGCATCCAATACTGGGTGGGGCGATTGACCCGAGGGGGCTATCCTTGGTTTTATATTGAGGCTTCGAGCCGGCTATGCCTATCTATTTGTTCGTATATGTTCTGTTTGCCGCACCGATCTCTTGGGTGTAGTAGTAGGATAGACCCTCGAAGCCTAATGGTTGTAGCATCATGTTACTGATAACCAACCCTCATAGCAGTCATTGGGTCCTCCTTTTGGAGGTTGCAACCCACATCATCCCACATCCCCTGTTCGGTGTAGAGCCTGTGCATGTGTAGGGGTTCAGCTACGAGGATCAGGCATGGACTGGGTTGCTGTTGAGGAACTTAGTTTACGTTACTAGATCGGGGAAACCCAATCAATTGCTATGTTTATACCCATTATGGTAACTTAATTCAAGTTCCTTAACAGCAACCCAGTTTAAGTGATATTTAGCAGGAGCTTTTTTATTCTTTTGCAGCTTCTGAGGTGACGTTTGTTCAACCAGCTTACTGGAGTTGCTGTCGGAGTTTGAGGGTTTAGGGTTCAGGGTTTGGGGTTTGTGTGTTCAATGTGTCATACAGCTTTGGTGTTGCAGGAGTCAGACTTATCCGTAAAGCATTGAGAAGAGACTGAGTGCCATCAGCTTGGCAATTCTAGGTTCTATCTATCCACGGATGACTCAGACTTCTTTGATTTCAGCTAGAGCCGCAAGCAGACTAGAAAAGAGCACCACTGATTGCAACACCACGTTTGGAGTTCGGGATTCGGGCAGGATGCGTGTTCTATGTGTGAGACCTGAACGGTTCGAGGAGAGCCTTGTTGGATAGAAAGTCCTCACGTTCCAAGCAAACTCAAATATTCCGTAAGAGCGACCGCTGTATACATATTTCGCTCCCTATACCCCTGACAAACTTGAACAGCATGATCCAAGATCTTGAGAACAATCGCTACAAGCCCAATAAAAGAAAGTGAAATTGGGGATAATCAAAACCGGAAACCCAAAGCTCAAAACACTAAACCCTCGTGTCGAAGCATAGGCCGCACGTAGAGGCTCACGTCACACCTGTTCTCGCCGCCAGGACGAAGTACATACCCAAGAAAGACTTGCGCGAAAGCGGGGATTGGGATTCAAGTCTCGTCCCCGACCTTTAAAACCGTAATCCCTACACACTTATCCCTCAACCCTATGCCAGGAACACTGACCCCGACACGGTGCACTACGTACCCCTTAACAAAAGCTATTACATGTTTATTTACAGTAGAGAGCGTAGTCCTCAGCATTTACTAGTATAGACGACCTTGCTGTCTCAAAACACCCCAGCACCACTCCTATCCATCTTTTGCATGTAGAAGGGGCTCAAAGCCCTACACCATACGCCCTAATCCTCAAACTCTAGATCAAGAAAAACTGAAGCCTTCAACCCTAAACCTCCGAGAGCCCTGAACCCGGTTCTACTGGGGTAATGGAAAAGAAAATGGAAACTACTATAATGGGTTTTATAGGGATTATACGGTATATATTGGGGATCCCATGATTAATAAACCCTAAACCCTAAACCCTCCTTTTAAGACATCAAGCTCGTTTTCCCGCGCTGCGCCTGAGTGTTGCGTCAAGGGGGCACTTCACAGCCCATCAATTAAGTTACCATAATGGGTA
>CAJNIZ010007635.1:99453-112775 GCA_905231905.1 Symbiodinium pilosum
TATATATATATCCCCCCTTTAAGGAGTTTAGACTATAGCTCACATCAACACATAAACTGGGTTGCAGTTAAGGAACTTAAATTAAGTTACCATAATGGGTATATATAGTAAATAATGGGGTTTCCCCAATGTAGTAACTTAATTTAAGTTCCTTAACAGCAACCCAGTTGAAGGTTGCAATTTTCCAGTTCAGACGATCCCTGGGAAATTCCACAGCTCATTTCTGTCTGCTTAGCGGTTTAGGGCTTAGGGTCCTCAACTCCAAATAATAATAGCTCCATTCTTCGTTACCCTAAACTTTACGCCCTATTTCAAAGTTACGTTCCCTTTTCTTTTCCATTCCTACAACCCCAAACCTATCCTGAAGCCTAAACCATAAGCCCTCAACCCTAAAGCCTAAACCTTAAACCATACGCCCGAAGCCCTAAACCCTAAGAACTCTGGAAAGGCAGGGCTTGGTGCAAGCGCGCCAGCGCCGGCAGCGAAGCGTGGATCAAGTTCTTAAGGGCTGTTAGTAGGGAATGGAAAAATGGAAGCTACTATAGGGGTATGCAATTTAGGGTTTAGGGTGTAGGGCTTATAGGCTTTAGGGTTTAGGGGTAAACGAAAGGACTATCGGAGTATGTGGGGGTCATACAGGGATATTTAGGGTTTTAGGGGACGGGGGCATCAAATAGCAAATCCCGGCAAGATGAAATTGAAACTGGTGGATATAGGACTTGGGGTTTACTTGTCGGTTTTTATTGTAGGGACTGAAGATGGAAACTATTGTCAACCCCTCTCCCCCAGAGTTCCCGGCGGACCAATCTCAAAACAAAGGCTGGGCCCTCAGCTCTCTCCGATGAGTCCTCGTAGTCATGGTAGAAGTAGTAGGAGGAGGAGTAGCCGTAGCAGGACTAGGAGGAGGAGAAGGAGTAGGGGCGAAAGTTTGTCACCTTCAAACTGTAGGGTATGCATGGTTTTGCAGGGTTCGCAATTGCAATCAGATCAAACATCGTAAACCTAGCGTTTTGATTTGGCCCAGGCAATTTGATCATTGCCACCCTCTCCAGTTCCGTAGATCTGGAAAACCACATGGGAACTATCATATTATGGGGGATCAATTATAGCACTTTGAAACGTTTGTGGTTCCTCTTTTTCATGGGGACTGAGCTTAAAGCAAAAAGTTATAGTGGAGGGGAAAGAGCAGCCAAGTTTGAAGGTTCGAGGCTTTGGGGCGTCAGTTTTTCAGAGTTTGCGATATAGGCTAAAAGGTTTCTCCAAAAAACGAAGTAAGTTCAAAAGGCGTTTTTGCCCCTGCAGTTCAGAAGACCCTCGCAAAAAGCAATCCCACCATTGTTTGGCAGCTGCATGAGAGAGAGAGAGAGAGAGAGAGAGAGACAGAGAGCCTGCGTGTGTGTGTGCGTGTCGGAGGCTATGTATTTCAGACTCCTGCCTTTTTTTGCTTGCTTGCGTACGCCTTTGGCTCCCTCCGAACTGTGGAAACCTATTGTCTCGAAAAACAATTGCATCCCAGAGCATGTCTATATCTGTGCCCTCAGGACTGGAGGGGGCTTTCCAACATAGTGCTTGCTTAATCCCTACCCTGCCCACGTGATATTGAATATTCCCTTTGTGGCATACTGCTCATTTTACGGGGGTGGGGATTTGAGTATTAGGGGAAGGGGAATATTCCTGAAAAGAGGGCCCTATCATCCTCCTATCATGCGATACACTGTGGGCTTGAAGAGTGCCCGAAATGAGGAGCTCCCGTTTGGCTCTTTTTTCTTAGAACACTACGTAATCAATAGGGCTTCTGTGTACGGCCCTCTACGCTTTCGACCGCGCCCAATTTTTGAAACAACAAGTTGTATGAGCTCCCCGCACCTACTTTTGTATGAGGACTGCTGCGACTGCCGTCGGCCAGGCGTCATGAAAACGTGCTTCTTTTCCATTATCCCTAATATAACCCATATTACCCTAAACCCTAAACCCTAAAAGAGTGATGACATCTTAGAGCATGTCAGGGTTTACGCAGAGCAAATTATGATGACCTCAACCCAAACAGTAGTTCAGGGTTTAGAGTTTAGGGTTTAGGGTTTAGGCCGTGGCCAACGGCCACTTTGAAGAGAGAGCTGACGCCCAAGCTCTGCAAACAACTCCCAAGAAGTGAGGGCTTCCTTGTTAAGGCTTGCCTGGGTGCACTTGAGGTTTCCCCCCATGTCTGCAAGAAAGAAAGTGGCCGTATAGAACTTCTCACCAGATGAGATGTAGATCATGAGTGGCTTCATGAGAAGTCATGATGGATGACACGTCATTTTTTGAATGCGCTTGCCATTCACTTCATCTCTATAGAGACAGCCGTGTTCCCACTATCGCTTCCCAAGGGTTTCATGCCAACTCCCGTTGCCAGTATAGTCCAGGTGTGATTTCAAAGCCAGCCTCTTGTTGTCAGCTTTGGTTTCTCGCAGGCTTTGTCGCACCATGCCGGCAAGTAGTACATGGGCTTCTCCAAAGTTAGGGGTACCTGTTTGATGGTCCCTACAACAAGGATGATAGCAATTTTTGGAAACTACCGCATCCATTTGACAAAAGGCCCAGAGCCCTGCACATAGCCTGGCGAGGTGAATGAATGATTTCTGCGTCCTCCATGCATGGTTGGCTGCTATCTCCTGCCCTTACAGGAACTGTCAGCCTTCAAGTAGGCCTGCCTCCATGAGCTTGATGACTTTGCGGTGGGGAGACTCCTGGTAAGTTCTGGAACCCTGGTCTCGGGAAGTCTTATGGAATCTTGACCACAAGGCAGCTTCATGATTCCAGAATTCCTACATGAGCTATAGTGAAACTCCTTGATAACCCCTGTAATACTCCCCTATGTAATCTCCTATAGAACCCCCTTTGGGGAGGATAGACCCTAAACCCTAAATCCCTAAACCCTGAATCCCTACATCCCTAAACCCTAATTCCCTAAACCTTAAACCCTACAGAACACCCTTTTTTCAATAGATTGTTACATACGCCCTGGGGGATGATTTACGGTCGTATTTCTCAAGAGCCTAGGTTTGTCAACCGAAGGCATCTATTAACCTAAGGCAACAATAGGGTTTAGGTTGTAGAGGGTTCCAAGTGAGAACCGTCGGCTTGAACGATGGACAAGGCCCCCACCCACTCATAGTGAAAAGATAAGAATATAGGGGGATCCTAATATGATCACACCTATCCTTTATAATCACAACGACAGGGTTGGGGATCCGCCTAAGATAGACATTAAATGAAACTGGAGGTACACAAGCCATTCTACCAAGACACCCTCAAGCCAGTTTATATTCTGGACGCTGGAGATGCCTCTGTCAAGGGCCTTCTGAGATCCCTGTATTCCTCATGCTCGGAAGCTTCCAGAGAGGTTCCAGGCTTAGTGTCCCCTGGTTGGCTCCGCGCTTTGTTGCCTGTTACCCTAGAAAATATCCACATTGGCCTACATGCGCCTAGTATATTCACTCCAAATTTATCCCTAAAATCCCTGTCGGATGTGCTCATTGCTCACCTCTGAAAAGGTCACAGGCACCATCAAGTCGAAATATGGGGGTTTCCTAAAATTAGGGGTACCATTTTGGGGGTCCCTATAATAAGGACTATAGTATTTTAGGGTCTATATTGGGGTTCCCTTTATTTAGGGAAACTACCATATGGGTTTTTTGGTAAACACGAGGGTTTCCTTATCATAGTTACTTCGTGAAAGCTCCTTAACAGCAACCCAGATAATGTTGTCAGCTAGGCTTGACGGCCTTTAGAGGGTGTAAAGTAATATTGGGGTAATATTCTGTGATATTGGGTTTATATTAAGATATATTGGGATAATGGAAAATTATAATGGAAGCTACGGTTTAGGGGTTTTGAGGTTTAGGCAAGATTTCGGGGTCACCAACATATGGAACCAGGGTTTTGAGAAACCCATGCCCTGGTGCCCACAGGCAGGAAATCCTGAATCCCTAAAGGGCCCGAAAATCCGTAAACCGAACCTCACAACCCTCAACCATACACAGGCTTAATCTCATAACCTTCCGTCTCTAAGTCTGCGCAAAGAGTCGAAGCAGCACAGAGATCGCCAAGCAAGTTGTTTTTGGCTATTTGCACTTAACTAGTATCTAGATTCGGGAGACGACGGTTCCCCACAATTCTCGCTGTTCAAGAAGGATACCAACTGGTTATAATCTACTTCATCCATCTGAACATAGACCTACGCAGGCAATGACAAGCAGAACTAAAGTACCCCACAAATGTACACGTGATGTCGCTAAACGGCTACGAATGAACTTCAAAGTGATCCGCCCCTGGCCGGGGGGTAGGTTAAGGGTTAGCATTATGGGCTGTATGACGAAAACTTGCGTGCACCTGCAGCCATATACTTGGCCGTAGGCGATTTCATCCATAGTCTTATAGTCCTCTATGGTCTTACCCAGCATACTTCGGCATCTACTCCCCATGATTTGCAAGACCCCCATGAGCCCCCCAATCTTACCAACCGAAAACGACTCTAGGAGAGGCCGCCCAGGAAATCGGCTTAAAAGAGGTGTATAGGCTAATAGGGGCTTTCGGGAGCAGGATGTCGCGTTGGAGAGGAGTGTAGTTAAAATCAAGACATTCCTGAAGATGACTAGTCCCATATATCCCTTCCTGCACCCAAAAGAAACATCACCCCATTTTCCTGATATGCCTGACAAAGATCCTCCTTTTGGTAGACCACTTTGTTGTGCTGAACCCGATTTTTTGAGCCCTTACTGCACTCTGAGTGCATTTTCTGCTTTTATGCTCCAAACTCCTCAGTGCTACATCACTTTACATGGTATGGTGCACTGCAATGTGCCAACTGGGGCTTGCCCGCAAGCAGCGATACCACAAGTGCGCAACTCTATCCCAGGAATAGCACCCCGCTTCGTTTTGAAAGCCATGTTCCAATATGCTGAAATGGTGGCATTGGCAATCTTTCGCCCTAACTGCAGTGCTGCAGTGAGACATCGGGGACGGCTAGAAGTGTCTCTTGGCTTTACAGAAATCTCTCAGACGAGAGCTGACTGTGAAACATCCCCTCATCATGCGGCGGCGAGTTGGATGGCAGTACATTTTGATTTGGGCTGGCATGTTGTGTGGTTTATTGTGTTAAAGCAACTCTGTACGGCTTCTCATATGCCAGAACTGCATGGAGACTGGGTCATACTCAGGGTCCTGTCTTTAAGATCTGGAATCCTCAAATCTGCATATCATGTTCACCACCACCACCACCACCGCCGCCACTGCCGCTGTGGCTACCACTACCACTACCACTACCAGCACCTGCTCACCAAGTACACACAACTGTGTCTACCACTACGCCACCACTGCCAACACCACTGCAGCCCCACCACGACGGCAGCAGCTGCACCTCTTGATCGTGGACCGCGTACCACAGCTGCTGCTGAGCTACTAATGTTTGTCTTAGCCTTCTTCGTGTTCTTGTTGCGCTGCTAGTTAAGTAGTTACTGCTTGTCGCACGATACTTGCTCGCTACGTGCTGCCCGCGCAATCGTAAGGTCCACTATGTTGAGCTCTTGATGGTACTTTCCCTAAATCTGAGACCCCTATATGGACCCCAAAATACTATAATCTTTAGAATAGGGACCCCAAAAAGGGACTCCTAATTTGTGGGAAACCTCCATGATACCTTCCATTCAAGCCCCAGGTTGCTCGGGTTGTATCCCGCAGCTTGTTCCGTGCTTGTGCTCCTGGGCTGCTTAGTTCTGGGGAATATATTAGGGGTTATATACTGGGATACTGGAAAGAAAATGGAAACTACTATATGATAATAAGGTAAAAATTTGGGCAATACTGGGGTAATATTGGGATCATGTAAAAGAAAATGGAAACTACTCTTAGAGGGTATATATTGGGGTAATATTGGGATAAGTGTTCCTGTATTGCTTTGTTAGGAATGGCCAGGCTTTTTGGTTCTGCAAGATTTTCGTTGGATATTCGCATTTTAGCCAGGAAGGATGAAGAGCTAACTTTGCCATACTCGGCCTCCTTGTGAGCACTGGGGGACGTATAGTCCCCCTTAAGTAGATAGAATATGACTGGGTACATTATAATAAGATCTATAATAAGATCCCCATATACCCCAAATTCTATCTACTTGAGGGGGACTACAGATTGTGTGTGTTTTGGGGGTTGCGGGGTTTCATGTAGTGCGCATAGTTTGGCTGAAGCCTTTGGCTCCATTGGCTTGTGTAGACTAAGTAGACTTAATTGGGTTTGTGCTTGGTTTTTTTTATTGTGGCAGGTGATTTAGCGCTTTGGGTTCAGGTAGAATTCGCAGAATTTCGAGGTCTAAGGTCCGCATTTTTTGCTGGTTGGGCCAGGCAAGTCTGGAGGTTCAAGGCTCTTGGCTTCGGACTCAAGGTTTTGGAGTGGATTCAGCACTAGTGGAGTTCAGCCCTCGACAATGAATTCCACTGATCCCGGCATTACCTTCGAGATGGGATTTTGTGTCAGGGGCCAAGTCGTATATAGTAGGGTTTTAGATGACCACACAGGGGATTCTCGGAACAAGAGGCTCGAGATCGAGGGATATCCGCCGGCGTTTCTGTCTAATCTTAAGGGGCTTTCGACGAGTTTTTCAACCTGAGAAGGCATCAGCAGCCTGGCGACTGCGTGTCGTATCCCAAGTAATGTTTGATCCCGAATAGTTTGGGGGGCCTTTGTTGTGCGAAGCTTCGCTGAAATTATTCAGCAGCCCCTGATTCGTTTGGGGGCCCTGAATTGTGCGAAGTTGCGCAGCCTAGACTCAGCATTTCAGGTTTCAGGCCAGGTCCAAAACTATCGGTTTCTTATTAAACCACTTATTCGAGGAGGCCAGGCAATCATTTTTGCAAGGGGGCAGTCCAGCAGCTGCTTGGGTCCTCAAGAATAAGAAAGTATTGGGAGGCCTCTATTATCCGAAATTTTCGGGCTTTCTTAAGGTTCCAGAAAGCAAAAGCCTTTTCCTCTGAAACTGAGTTTAATTAGAACAGCTACTAAGCTGCGCAGCGCTCCTCCTATTATTGCATTTCCTTTAAACAAAATTCCAAGCTCAGGACACACTCCTCGTACTGAATTTAAGTTACAGCTCAGATCCAGATTTGTTTGCAGGGCACCTACGTACCCCATTAGATTAATGAGGGATCCCATTTTGTTGAGGGGAGAGGGATCCCCTACACAAACAGTACAATGCTAGCCGCTTGCCGGTTGCATGTGCAGCTGGTTCAAGCCATTCTAACCCACAGAGTCCCCTGGAGTTTTTCTCGAACTTTGTGTTCATATCCGACCGACCTCCGAAAGCCGCATTTTCACAATCTTGATGCCTTTGCTGAAGTATACTCGGCCCTGCCTCAAACGAACATGAACTCCCATGTAAGTCCCGTTTCAATGCGGAGTATTCTTTTTAGGTGGCTTCAGACAGGAGTCCAAAACTGAGCTCCCCACCGCCGAGGTTTTTGAATATGTTGGCTGGCGACGCGCCTTCCAGATGGACGTTAATCCTGATGCTGCCCCTAGCTGGCAGTTTTCCAAAACGCAGCCTCCGAGGGGAAGTGGTTCCTGTAGCAGCCCATATACGACGCTGAACAACACAACCGTTTCCATGTTCTTTTCCGTTCCCTCATTATGTTACGTCCCTATCAACAACCAGCAAGAGATCAGGGCAAAAGAAGTCCTATAGAAGCCGGTAAGCAGTCTTGGCGTGCCGGAGCTGCACTTCAGACCTGATAATGGCTGAGTACTTAGAGCCGGTAGCACGGAATGAAGCAATGAAAAATCAATGGCAGCTACAACATCGTCTGGAAATGCCATAGGAATCCAACTCTCCACCACTCAGTCAAGATATCAGTGCAATCGCAGGAAATCAACAACCCTGAACCCTACACCCTAAACCCTATCAGTACAATGGCAGTAAAAAAAAAGAACTGACTCTTTGGAGCCTTAAACCCTAAACCTTAAACCTTCATGTCAAATAAGAAAGGTCACAATAAGGACAGCACCACCACATGTTTTGTAGTCTGTGGGATTTCTGATGAGCTATAGTCTGAATTCCTTGAAGCGGGCTTGCATGTTGGATTCTATAGGGTCTAGGGTTTAGGGGTCTGAACTCCTTGAAGGGGGTATACAGGGGATTGGATAAAGGAGTATTATTGGGGGTTATTAAGGGGGATACTAGTGGTTAGGAAGTATAGTTCTGATAATGAGAAGAAGCAAAACGTCGCTCCGGCTCATGGGTAACACCCCAAATGTCCAATGTAGAATCCCCAACTGCTGGCAGGGTTACGGGGTCTGCGGAGGACTTGGTGAACACGGCATATCGTGATCTACAGGGCATCGAATTTGTGCTTGGGGTCGCAGTACAAGAACTATGGATTCAATTGAGAGTTCCCCTCAGCTGCATGGCAACCAGTTGTGGAGATGGCTTGTGTTGTTGCAATCTTCACGGGTAGATACTGACTAGTGAGCTTGAGGCCTAAGCCGGATAGTTGCAAGTTTGACCAAAGGTAGGACATTCATGACGACATCGTCGTCTCATAGTCCCCCTTAAGTAGACAGAACATGGGGTATATGGGGATCTTATTATGATATAGGGAAGCTCAATATTCTATCTCCTTAGTTAATTGAGGGGGGACTATACACTCAACCTACACTGATAGCTTAAACCCTAAACGCTGAACCCTAGTAGCAGCAGGGCCAGGACACAAACCGAGCAGACACCCCAATGTTCTTAGACTGCAGAGCCCCAAGGCCTGACCGGCGCCTAAACAAAAGAATAGACCAGGGTGCTGTTGAGGAATTTAGTTTAAGTTAGAGGGTTATATGGGGACTTATCAAGGGGTTATTAAGGGCGATACTAGGAATATATACATCAACAGGGGTGCCGTAAACTCGGTTGCTGCTGAGGAACTTCATTTAAGTTACCAAAAAATGTATATAGCAAGTAATAGGGTTTCCTTAAACAGTAACTTCCACGTAAAATCCCATAAAATGGGTGTATAGCAAATATAGAGTTTCCTCATTATAGTAACTTAATTTACGTTTCCATTAAATGGGTATATAGTAAATATGATCGGGTTTCCTAGTTAGCAATGTAGCTTGAGTCCCTGAACAACGGCAACCCGGTAGAATAGTCTGTGAGCACGCTTTGGGTCGCACATGTTGGTGTCAACTTTGCACATTTCAGCACGTCACTACAGGTTTGCTCCCATAATCCCTAATGTAAGAATGATCTCAGCGGCATCGCGGGCATGACAACAGTAGATTAAGGTATCTGTACCCGAGGCTAGAACTGCCCATGAAAGTCCAAGTGCTCCTTGCACCATGTGCAAGCCCAGGCACGTGATCATTGCGGTGACATTGGTCGTTGCTGGGTGGCATGTTTACTGGGCTCTTACTAGCAGTCATGGTGTTTTCCCCGGTAGCAGTGGGGTTCTTATGCATAGCGCGCAGTCAGGCTGGGGGTTCTGTCCAGCGTGAAGGCTGTCTAGGGCCTTTGCTGGTATAGTTGGGCACGTTCAGAGATCACACGACCCAAATAGGTTTTCAGACGCCCAGCACGAGGCGCGCACGTTCCCCCTTCGAGTCTAGACTTCAAAAAAGCACGATGCACGGAGTTCATCAGTAATTCAAGACAACGGCTTCTATTGGCAGGACGGTCAGGACGCCTTGTAGTTGTCAGCAAGCAGGTCATGGCCCAACTGGCCGCGAATACTTCTTGTGTACTAGTCTACCAATCATATCAGCCCGCGTTTGTTTTTCCGTTTTGGGGATCATGAGCCTTATGTAGCCTAGTCAATCCCCTGTAGGAGCTATCCTGAAGCCTAGATCTCGTTGCCTGGCTCGTTTTCGCCACTTTTTGGGGGGAAACAAGCAGGGCTTCACACAAAAAGACTCCTTCCGACAGAGCCCCACTTGTCTTTGAAGGCCAGGACGTTGTGAGCATGTGCTGGCAAGATGGTCCAAGCAACCAAGAGAATCAACAGACTCCTAGATAAGTTTGGCACACAGGCCGCGTAAACCCAAAGCCTCGATCCTAGATTGCTCCAGGCGATGGAAAATACCACACCTTCGAAAAGTCTTCATATAGTCAAAAAACAGGGCACACAAGCAAGACGATCGTCACATTGCTAGACATTGTCAGCAATATTTTGCGTGTGCTGGTTGCATCGTCACTTTGCTGGACATTGTCAACAATATTTTGTGTGTTCTGGTTGCAGCTGAGGTCCTGGGCGTGTGGCTTATAGGGAGAGACTTTGCTGTTCAGCAAGCGTTGCCTCTTTTGAAGACTCTGCGGACGGCAACTGACGACATGAGGTTGGTTCAATTCTACACACGCATGCGGAAGCATACGAACGTTGACACGCGCATGGATGTGAGAGCATGGGAACTATGAGACGGGCCTAATCAACTATCCATAGCCAGTAGAACCAGTCGAAGCACATTAGCTCGTATGCTGACCCCTGACTGCGCCAGGCCTGCTTGAGATTTTAAAGCCAAACTGGTGGTCCCGCCAAACTTTCACATACTCTTCCCAGCAAACATGGAAGTCCCACACATGCGCCTTGTCACAGGGCTGTCTTTGTGGAGAGGCCTGCTTTTGTTCCATCATCTTTTTTCAAAGGATCATAGTACAAGCATGCGCCAATCTCAGTCTCGAACACCCACACCTAACCAGTAAAGTCTGCCAAAGTCCAAATCCAGGCGAGTCCCTTGAAGAATGTAAGGTTGAGTTGTGGTGCACCGGAATCTTCAACAGTTTTGCTTGAGAGAAACAGGCCAGAAACTCTGAAGCCCGAACACCCTCCGAAGTTGCCCATGGCCAAGGAAATTCACTAAATCCATTCGCGCATTTTTTAGAGGATCCGCGCCGGAGTGAGGCGCCAAAGAGCTTTCTGAAAAACGGGTTTAGTTTGGAGTCGGGATTTGGTGTGGTGGTGTCAGCAGTAGGTTTTGAGTTGAGGTGTACAGTCATCCCCAAAAAGATAGACCACCAGAGACCTCAAAGCCCATGTTAAATTCTCTATGGCTGTGGGTTGTGGGTTCAAGTGTAGGTTCCAAGTGTAGACTGAAGATTTTAGCTGGTTCTAGCTTGTGTTATGATGGGGGGCAACTTAGGGTGTGGTGGCAGTTCAGTTGAAGAGTAAGTCACCTCGAAGATTTAGTTAGAAGGTAGACCGGCATTATGTAGAGGCAAAATCTTAAAAATGAAAGTACAAAGATTCTAAGAAGGATGGCGACAATACGAATAACAGTAACAGTATTGAAAATAGCAACAGATGACCAGCGCAATCATCAAGATACTCGAATAGTAACATAGCAGTAATAGTATGCCCAGAGGACCTTCTGGCCTTCCTCTCTTGGGTGCCAGTGCTGACTGTTGCCCTGCCAGCGCTAGAATCCTGGCTCTTCCACAGTTAGGGGTTTAGGGTTTAGGGTTTAGGGTTTAGGGTTTAGGGTCAAATGGCTACGGCCATTTTGGCTCAAGTTTTGGCTTCAAGTCCTCAGGTCGAGGTGTAGACAGGCCCGCAATGGCTACTCCAGAGACGCAACTTGTGCCCAAGTCACTTAAGAAGAGAGCCGCTAGCACCGAAGCTGATGATTTGCAAGAAGAGGCGGGGGCAGAGGATCAGCACATGAACCATCAACTAGCCGCGAGAGAGGGAGAGCAGCTCGAGGTTGCACCACCGCCGTGGGTCTTGTCCTTGCAAACGAACATGACAAACATCATGTCAAAGCTCGATAGGGTTCTTGTCCAGCATGAAGACCTCTCAATGCGAGTTGGCCACTTGGAGAGTAGAGCTGGAGAGGATAGGGAGCGCGTTCATAGCTTAGAGCTGAAGGTTCAGGAGATTCAGAAAGCTCTGGACGGTGCAAAATCTTCTGCATCAAAATCTGAGGGCAGCAGCGGTCATGGTGTTGCGATTCCACCCCCTAGTTCTCTTGTTCGTGAGGAAGCGGATTTCAATCATATTGTGTTGGGAGGTTGGCCTCAAGACACTCGCAAACCGATCATTGAGCGAGACATCCAGGCGTTGATCCGCCAGTTTGATGTACCTGATGTATGTAGACTTGCTGTCAACGGCAAACGTGCATGGGTGGGACATGTTTACCTCAAGCCCCTGCCAGATCAACAAGCTCGCGCGAGATTTTTTGACCTGCTCCCCAGGGTTAACAAGAAGAGCACAGCAACTAATGGTGGCCTCATTTGGTTGTCGCCGTCGAAACCCTTTGCGGTAAGAGAACGCAATAAGCTGTTTCGTGCCGGCTACGATCGTCTACTACGGGCACTTGACATCACGCATGAGCATCCTGAAGTTGAGCCTGATCAAACCATGGGTGTCGTCTGGATGGGTGAATTTAGGGTTATGACCCTGAATGAAAAAGCTTTGATGGCTGGATCGCAGGCGACGACAGTGGGAATCAGAATCAGCCAAGGGTTGAATATTCCAGGGGTATGTCACTACAACTTGGACAAAATCGCCCAAATCACTAACAAAACTACTGGGGACCTCGAAGCAATTTTGCGTACAGAGTGACAACTGCACAGGGAACATCCTGCTGACTTGGCGAAAGGTGCTTCAACCACGTTTATATATACTTGGAATATTCAGGGAAAATCCTTGGAAAGACTTGGACATTGGTTGGAGTATTCTCAGTCTTGCTCAGTTGACGTTGCCTTTTTGCAGGAAGTCGCAGGCTTGCATGGAATTAAACAAAGGGACCCAAACATTGAAGATGTGGGTCTCGCCGAGTTCGAATTCGGGGAGGACAATGAGCTGCATGATTATCGTGTTCTAGGTTCTTGTGGGGTCGAAAGTCACCTTTCCCAGGTGATTCTACTGGATGAGCTAGTGGTTGACCATTTGGTTTCCGCTAAATCTGGGAGAAGATGTGTGGAGGTCACCTTCGTTCATAAGATCCTACATTGCAAGTGGTTTGTTCTTGGTTGCCATCTTCCCCACAGCAACAATGCTGAAGAAGTCTTTCAGCAGGCTTTTTGGGAGCTCGAATGTGCTTGTCATCGTGCATCAGATTGCCCCGTCGCCATCGTAGGTGGTGACTTCAATTGCCAGTGTGGAGACGACAGGTTCTTGCAGCTGGTTGCGTTAATGTCTTCAAAGAATTTCTGCATTATATACCCCGAAGTGGATACTTGGTATAATTTTGGCACCTCCAGAAGATACGACTTCTTCTTCCTCAGGGTCCAGGGTGCCATAAAACACCTTGAGCCGGCTGCTGAGCTTGCAGCCCTTGTCGTCCAAGATGCAAAGAAGGAGCTGCCTTCTGATCACTCT
>CAJNIZ010007636.1:0-15843 GCA_905231905.1 Symbiodinium pilosum
CTAAACCCCAAACCTGAAAACCTTAAACCTTAAACCCTAAACTGGGTTGCTGTTAAGGAACTTAAATTAAGTTACCATAATGGGTGTATATATATATATATACACAGTAAATAGGGGCTTCCTTTTTATAGTAACTTAATTTACAGTGAACGCTCGGGTCTTTTGGAAGGAGATACGGGGATGCGTAAGGTTTAGCGCTCAGGATCACGGGTTTATGGTTTGGAGCTTTGGGATCTTGAGAAGATGTCCCCAGGATGTGGCCAGTTATGATTCGTTTGCTGGGTTCTGTACAGTGCCGGTTTCTGATGGTTAAACCCAAATCCGTAAAACCCAAACCTGCTTTTGGGGGGACAATGGGGTTCAGAGTTTCCAAGCGTGAAGATGGGGCCTTCCAGGACGCAAGTATCAGATACAGCACCCTGCCGCCTGGTAGGGATATGGGAGTTACCTCAAAGCCCTTAAGGCTTATGGTTTAGGGTTCAGGGTTTAGTCATTAGGGTTCAGAGTGTAGGGTTTATAGGGATCAGGGTTTGGGGTTAGGGCTATGGAGCTATGAGCTCTTCGGTTCTGGGTTGTTGGGTCTGGGGTGCTGAAACCGCGGATGTGCGATGCAAAGACTCCCATATCCTGGCCAAGCTATAAGCTAAGCATCGTTAAACAGGCGAAGATGCGCCCACTTGCAACTGCATTGGTTGGACAAAGCAAAACGCTATGGAAAGTTGAAGGTTATGACACGTCCAAGCCATCAGCATCTCTCCAATATTGTAGCTTCTTTTTCCATGAAGTCCAGGGAAGCCCTAAACCCAAACCTGATTTTAATGGAAAAAAACCGAAATAGTACAGCAGTTTCAATGTTCTCTTCCTTCATTAAGCGATCCTTCAAGTGAGAGTGGTAGGTTTGGGGTTTAGGGCTTAGGGGTAGTTATGTAAAAACCGCCTACATCTTCCCATTATGCCGCAGGTAGTGGGCGGGAAGAAAGCCAACCCAAACCCTAGTTCAGCTTCCGCAAGACCTGTATAAGCTCTGCAACGTCCCCAGCGGTTTTAGGGTTTAGGATTTTGGGGTTTAGGTTTAAGACTGTCTCCAACATGCGTGCAAAGCCGACTTTACCAAACTGGCAGACTACTTTAAATTTAGGAGGTAATAGACCTCAAATAGAGTGAATCGATACGAACGATTAAGAGTCTGTCGGTATTTAGAAGCTTTGCGTGTGGAGCATTCTAAGCCTAAACACCGGATGCTATGCCTGAGCCAGAAGTTCTAGAAGAGATGACTTATAAATCTTGGCCCTGAACGCCAAACCCTGAATGCAACCCCACCGACGCCAAACCATCCTATGCCTTGAAGCAAAAACGCAATTCCCCAAAGCCCAATGGCTTCGATCCAGCCAAGTGGTGAGCATCCGCGCCAGAACCAATCCAGGATCCATGTATTCCGCACTTGGAGGTTCAGGGCAATTCGAACAGAAATTTGTCTTATACTTCTGGTACTTATGGTTCATATAGCCATACCCAGGAACTTAGCTAGGGGCGTTGTAACTGGGTTAAAGGTACAATTACGACTGGGTTATACGTACCCGGAACCTCCAAGTCATGACTTGCTGGTGATGAAGGGGGAGTGAGAGTGGATCCTTGTAATAGGCCACGCATGATCTAGGATTTAGGGTTTACTTACATTCAGGCCTCCACCCCCAGGTTCAACCACCAGAACAACAAGAGCGTGGCCACTACATGGCAGAGGTTCAAGCTTTAGTGCTGGCAGCATGCTGAGTGGCGCTATGCGCTACCCTGGACTTATCAAGCGCCCGTAAATGGACGTTTAGGGCGTAGGGTTTGCAATGTCCTGTGACCCCCGAACCCCAAACTCTAAACCTTAAACCCGCATGAGGAACATGAAGTATCAAAGGTATTGTTACGGGCATTGGGAAAAAGTGAAGGCCGTTGTCTGCTAGGTTCTGCAGGTAGAGTCTAGAAATTTTAGACGCTACATGGTATCAAGCGCACGCTCTTGCGCCGGTTCCCGTAGTTTCCCACCCTAAACCCTTAACACTACAAGGTCCAGGTATGCACCCCGAACCTGCCGAAGCTACTACTCCGCACGGGTACTCGGCAAGCATATGAGCTATAAACTCCCGGTATCGCCCTGAATAAGCCCTATGATTCTCCCCCATAGAACCCCCCATATAACCCCCTTAAGGAGTTCAGACTATAGCCCATAAGGTATTCTTATGAACGACCACACCCAAGAGACCTAGATACCCTAGCTCTATTAGTCTATATTGAGGACCGATTGATTACATACATACTTCGCGCATCCGAAACCCTAAGCTCCAAGCTCAATAGCCTAAAGTACCTAAATCCTAGCAGGGTTTGAGTTTTAGGGTTTAGGCAACCTCCAACCGTAAAAACAAACAAAATCCCTGAATCTCTATATCCTGGACTACTACTCATGAAATGGATTTCACTTTGATCCCCAGGGAAAAGTTTAACATCCCCATTGCGAAACTAGGACTCCTAGAGTCCAACTCCGCAATCATCATTCAAGGTTTGGCGTTTAGGGGTTAGGGTTTGGGGTTAGCATCTGGGGTTAAACAACCCTAGTACCCCCACGCCGCCTCCCAGCGATGTTTTTCAAGAAGCCGGAGGCCACACTCTTACTCTAGATCGGATTCCATAGTACACTCCCGCAAACTAACATGGAAGCTCATATAGTCCCCTTTTAGAAGGACTGTAGTTTTCACAGGGCCCTTTTTGGGGTTTCCATGTTAGTTTCTGGGAGTGTATCCTCCCCCCCCAAAAAATATGTCACCCTAAACCCTAAACCCATGCCCCCAGTGCATCCCCAGTTCCCTCTTGATTTTCCATGCGCTTGTCCATGTGATTCCTCATTATTCCTTACCCATGGCTTCCAAAATAAACCGCTAAACCCTCTAAACCTCTAAAGCCCCTAGAGCCCCAAAACTAAAAAAAACTGAACCCCTAAACCCCCTGAACCCTAATTCACCTGACTTTGGGAACCTTCTCTCTCCACCCAGGTTGGTCTGCTACTTTGCAGCAGTCCAAATGGGCTCTAGGACAACTTTCCCAAAGGGTCCAAGGGTCCAAAAAGCTTTTCTTAATGTACAGAGTTTTAGGGTTTAGGATTTAGGGTTTGGGGTTGGGGTTTGGGGTTTAGGGTTTGGGGTTTGGGGTTTAGGGTTTGGGTTTTAGGGTTTATGGGTTAGAGAGCTGATCCAGTTTCAAGGGATTAGGGTGAACCCAGGTAAACGGCTTCCAGGGCTGATAAGGTTGAATGGATTTGGTGTTTTGGGTTTAGGGGGCGGGGCGAAGCGACGACTTTCACAGGGTAACTAGCTGTATGGATCATAGGGTTGACAGGATTTCACAGAGTTGGGGCTTGAAGCAAGGCCCATCTAGCAATACTAGACGGTACTTCAATGGGTTTAGGTTTAGCGTTCTGGGCCCCTATACAACACTCGGGGAAATGTTGACTATCCCAAAATGCCAACTGGTATATGGTTTATAGGGCTTTCAAGGTTTAACGGATTCTAGGTGAGGGATTGAGACTTAGGAGGTTGGGTTTACTGAATTTGTAGGGCTTAGTACTCGGGATTCGGGGTCTTGGTTTGCGCTTTCAAGTATAAGGCTTACCTGGACCCCTAAAAAATGTAGAATTATAGCCCTTTGGGCTGTTTTAAGGTGTTTAGGGCTATTATTTTACATACTTTGGGTGGTTAGGTAAGGCTTGGGTTTAGGGTTGGGGTGGACCTGTATAATGTGATTACTACACGGGCGTAAAACGAAATACTCTTCCAAGGGGTCCAGATAAGGCTCCTTTAAGGAATATCTGGGGGGACTATCAGGAATCAAATTCCCCAAATAGAGGTATCCCTAAACCCCAAACCTTAAAACCCTAAATCCGAAACGTAAGGGACTGCAGCCATATATGTAACCATAAGAGGATTGTAGAGACGCATATACTTTCCCGAACAGTCCTGGTGGCGAGTGGGATCACATCAACGGCGCTATATGGGCATAGATGGATATATACTGTACCAAGCAGTCCAAAAAAGCACGCCTATGCTTATAAGTTCATACCTGAACCCCAACAGTATAAAGAATAATGGCCGTTTGGGCTATATCTAGGTGTTTTGGGCCATTATTCTACCTACTTTTGTGGTTTAGGTAAAGGTGTAGAGATTAAGGTCTAGCGACTAGGGGTCAGGGCTGAGGGTTTAAGGTTTAGACTTTAAAGGGATGAGGGTTTTAGCTGGTTCTGCGTGGGGCTGTCTCAAACCCGGCATGCCCTGTCTTCATACCAAATTGAGGTCATTATCTGTTGTTGTCATCTTTATCGTTTTATGGGGTTGTGGGCGTTATCGGTGTATTCTATTCTTGTCGCGGTTGGGGCTTGTGGCACTAAATGGGCTTGACTGAATTTTCAGGGGAGAGGTTATCATACAACGCCTAGGTGTATTTGTATAGCATGGCATCTTGGGAGCCTAAGCTAGTTGAAGCGGGCCCTATGTATGGATGAACCCTTTAGGATTCACGGCTAAGGATATGGTGAGGACCCCTTGGGTTTGTAGGAAAAAAGAATATCTGTCATGAGGCCTCGGACTTGAGTTAGGGTCTGTGCGTGCGAAAGCTGGGGATCAAGAGGCCTTGGGTTTAAGGTTTGGTGCCAACAAAGACCAATGTCCTATACAGTTTCATGTTAGCCTCAAGGGTTTGCTTGAGAAATCTACAAGTCTAAAGATGTTACGTCTACTACATGTCTTTGATCTACGCGAGGAAGAATACCAAGAAACACCAGGCCACCCAAACACCAAAACCCAAGCCAGGAACAATCACATGTAAGGAGACTGTGAAAAACAGGGTTCAGGGCTCAGCGAAAGGCCCTACGCCCTACCCTTTTTTCCCGCTACTCCTAGAAAACCTTGTTGCTGTTCAGGCACTTAACTTAAGTTCTTATAAGGGGTATATGTATATACATATTATGGGAATTAGTATGTTTTGCCCAATATGGTAACTCAAATTATGTTCCTTAAAAAACAACTCCAGAGGTTGAGACAGGTTAGGATAGTGAACTATCAAACTGTCAAGAAAAGAGGGTTTAGATTTAGGGCTATATGGGTGGTTGTCAAAATTATGGTCCCTTTTTGGGTACCCTAAATATTAGGGGCCATATTATAATAGGGACCCAAAAAGGGACCATAATTTTGACAACCACTCATATGGGGTACTCTGCATCTCATTATGGAAGCCTTGCCTCGGCAGAATCCTGATTAGGGTGTGGGGTGTAGGGGTTAGGATTTACTGTGTCCTGTTTCATAAATAAGGAAGAAGAACCAACATCCTAAGGCCTAAGGCGTGTGGGGAGGCTTCCTGAAATTGATGTAGAGATCTAAATGAACAAGGGCTTGGCTAGATTCTTCTACAATTATGTCAGTGCCACGCGGTTTACGTTTTCAGGTTACAAAAAGACAGCAAAGTCAGAGGATAGTTTTGAAAAGTTATCAGACGCGGTCTAGGGCTTAGGGTTTAGGACGTAGGGTTTAGGGCTTGGAGATGTATAGGTTTTAGGGCTTAGGGTTTAGGGGTTAAGGCTTAGGACGTAGGGTTTGGGGTTTGGAAGAGAGGGTTTAAGTTTTCTACCTCATGCCTCAGGCCGCATCGGAGAAGCTCCGCTGACTCAGTCCGGATGCAAACCTCACCCTGCCCCAATGAAATTCAACTTGGGTTGTCTTGGGTTTATATTGGGATAAAGGAAAATAAAATGGAAACTACTATAAAAGGGTTATATGGGGGTTATATGTTGAAGGTTCCTGAAGTCTTCTGGGTTTAGGGGGGGGTCCAAGGTGCAAAGTTTGGGGTTTTTAGGGTTTAGGATTTAGGGTTGTGGGGTTCAGGGCTTTAGGATTTAGGGTTAAGGATTAGGGCTTTAGCGTTTAAGGTTTAAGGGTTTCGGGGTCTGGGTTGCTGTTAAAGAACTTACACTAATATTCTAAGTATGATGTAATACGAAATGGGGTTTCTGTATTATAGTAGCTTACTTTCAGTTCCTTAACAGCAACTCAATCTTTTTGAAAGAGGCAATGGGGACGCACAGGGTTTAGGGCTAGGATTTGGGATTTAAGTTTGGAGATGCATGACTTCCTCAAAAAGGGGTGCCTATAGACATGCTCTTGTAGGGCCTACATTGTAGCGAGATTCTGACCCTTCCCCTGTGGGGTGCGCGGGGGTAATTTCGAGAAACTCACCTTGCAGAGCTTTCTCCAGTTTTTGTTGGGTTGAAGGCTTTGTGTTGCTTGCTCCGTTTTAGGGTTTGGGGAACCCCAGACCCTACATCCTACACCCTAAACACCCTAAACCCTATAGGGATTTCAGGCTCAGGATTGGGGGTGTCGGGGGCAAGTTGAAAGGCTTCTGAGATGGGATGGGATCACAGCAGAGGATCGAGGTAAGGCCTTCGGGAACCTCCTACTGTATCTATTAGGTGGACCCCCCACCCAGTAATAGTGACTATAAGGGATAATGGTAATCATATTAGGGTCCTCTTCTAGTCCTATCATACCAGTATTACAGGGTGGGGGGGGTCCTCCTAATGTACCTATTCGATTAGGGTTTCAAAATCAGGGTTGCTTTTTTACAGCCCTTCGGCCTTTGGTCTTGGGTTGCTCTCAAAAGTATGGGCCTGCTCTGCGTAATTGATTGCATTACGGCACGTAACATTTAGGGGTACCAAAATAGGACTCCAATTTTGGGAAACTACCCATTCAGGGATATTGGGGATTAGTGTAGGGCTGAGAAGACTCAATAGCCCAGTCATTCAACGCAATTCACATCGTGCAACATGGTTCAGGGACTGGAGTCACATGGACTTGTCTAGGCAACGGTGGAAACTGAAGGCCTTACACTGGTTTCGTGTTCTTGCAGATCCCAATGCAATGCTTAGATGGTCGTGTGTTGAAGCTTGGGGACCTTGCAGAGGAAACCGAAATCCTGGCTTTGAAAACCTCAACCGAAACCCTTAACCCTTAACCGGGAGACTACTTACATCATCGGCTGCAGTCGGCCAGTAGGATTTAGGATGTAAGGTCTAGAGTTCAGGATTCCGGTTCAGGGTTGAGCCTGAGGCATCATCGGAAGCATGGGCTTAGGGTTTTGGGCAGATTTAACAGAGAATCTATCCTGGAACCATCCCCCCCAAAACCTATTTCTCGTGGAGAATTTTAGAATAAGTGGAAAATGCCACCATTTTCAGAACATCCTTAAAGCATTGGCTTGAAAGATCATTCCGCATGATCATTCCTGGATCTTGTACCCTAAACCCTAAACCCCAAGCCCTAAACCCTAAGCCCTAAACCCTAAATCCTAAACCCTAAACCCCAAGCCCTTCTGGATGCAGAACGGCATGAGAAAGCCTCAGGTTGCTCGGGGTGGGCGAAGCACTGCTGCTGGTGGGACTCCTCGCGCGGGGCTCGCTCTGTATAGGATCCTAGAGTTTAGGGTTTAGGGTCTACCCTAAACCCTACACCCTACCTAAACCCTGAACCCTAAACCCTAAAATCCCCGCCTTAAAAAGGGTTCAAGGTTTCAGGCTGAGGCCTTACTTGGAGGTGCAGGGGTGGAGGGTTTACGGATCCTATGCGCCGTTTTATGATGTCACGCTTGTTTTCAACATCACAATGGGGATTTGCGAATATGAGGGCACTGTTTGCGGTACCTATACTGAGACTTCTACTATATTATGGTCTGTATTGGCCTTCCCTCCGTTTGTAGAAACTACCATGTCTGGTCAGGTGTAGCCAGTACGATATTCCAGCTTTTTTATCAAGCAGCCTGACCCGCCCAAAATGGGGACACAGGTGGTCTTTTCTATGTAGGCTGGAATAGGAAAGACTGTCAAAAATGGGCCCCTGACTTTAGGCGACGCTGGGAGCAGTCTCCCTCATTCGCTATAAAGCCCCCTGTTGCGGGTTCGGGGTTTAGGTTTTAGGGTTCAAGGTTCGAACCATAGTCAGAAGCTTTTTCACCAACACAATGAATTTGGTAGGGTATCAAACTTGTGGTCGTTATTGTCATCCGGCCCTTCAAACTGGAAGGTACCAAAAGAGAGACCATCATGTTGACAACCACGCTTTGGAGAACTGTTTACCGCAATCTTCCAGCTATGCGGGGATGCTTGTAGAAGACATCACTTTTCATCAAAGGAGATAAACGCAATCCAGAGGGTCCATCTACCCAATAAGTAGGTACTTGGGATTTGGGTAATAGTAATTTTAGTACAGGTTTTGGGTAAGTATATGATTATTGGGTACTTGGACCCTTAGGGCAAAGCATGTGCAATCTCTACCTACCCGGCCAGGAAAAATGTCAAGAAACATCTGCTGCTTGACACCACAGAGGTGGTCAGAACCATGGCACCCTTTCGTAGGGTTTTATACCCTAGGGATCCCAATAGCCCAATGTAGGTAACATTTACCCCAATGTGAATAATATCTTTATACATTTGACCCTGATATATCCTTAGAGATCCAAATAGCCCTATGTAGGTAATCTTTACAGACTTTGGGGCCCAATGTAAGTAATACTTACAGACTTTGGGGCCCAATGTGGGTAATGCTTGTATACTTGGATCCCTAGGGATAGTTTACAGACTTTTCTCGTAAAGTTCCGGGCATACTTCAGGCTTCCGAAGGGCTCGCGGTACAACTCACTAAACACAGCGCCTCCTGCTCATGAAAAAGGAGGCTTGATGGAGTTACGGCTTCAAGGTGTTGGGAGAAGCCTCTCAAGTTAGAGGGACCTGACCTGGGCTCTTCAAAGAACCATGCATGCTCCGCAACTGGTTCAAGGTTTAGGACTTAGGATATTTTGATTTCGGGTTGTGGGTACGTGGCCCCCTGACTAAGCCCTGCCTAGCTAGGCAAGACCTCCGCCCGAAGCTCCTCGAGATCAAGATCGGATCTACATAGTACTCGTATTCCTTGCATGCTTGCGGGGTGCACTGGGAGACTCAATAGCTGCTTTCCCTAAGGGTCCAAGGACCCAAATAATAGGGCTTTAGGGCCCTAAAACTATATCATTAATGGTATTTGGGCCCTAAAGCCCTAGTATTTGGGTCCTTGGACCCTGAGGGTTTGGTAGGATTGAAAACTCAGGGTTGGAATAGTTTAGGGTTTCGGGTTGAGGTAAGTAGGATGTGTAGATCGCGGGTGTGATGGATTCACACCCTTTCCGCGGCTTTGGGGGAAAAGTCTTCGATGCTTGAGCGGTAAGTGCTCAGGCGTCAGAATGCCATAAACCCTGAACCCTAAACCCTGAACCCTAGACCCGAGACCGAATTGACGGGTGAAGGATTTGTTTCGGGATTAGGGTTCTGGAGTTGTGTTTAGGAGGTTAGGAGGCTTCAGGGTTCAGGGTTCAAGCTTTGGGTTTAAGGTTTCCTGAACCCCCCAAAATAATGGAGAATAGTGGCATTATAGCTTCATGGTCTTTTAATGGGGGTTTTGGACTACGCAGTATTTTCTACTTAGTTTGGCGGCTTGGGAGAGGATTTGCAGCTACCTCCCAGTGCTGGACTTGAGCCCCTTCGACAGGTCCGGCACCAAGCTCCATGAGTTTCGTCAATCCTAAACCCTAAAAAAAACCCAAACCCAAACCCCAAACCGTAACCTATAAACCCTGACCCTCAATCCAAACCCCTACCGAGGAGATCCAAGCGAATGTTGATGGCACCCTTGAGCTGGGCAACTGTAGTCATGGAAGGTTGACAAGCCTAGCCGACCGCATCTAGTGACAAAACTCGCTTTCTAGCCCTAGAAGCCCAGGTACGCATATAGTAGGTTCTTGGGTTATAAGTAGTATAAGTTTATATAAGGACCCAAGGACAGGAACCCAATATATAGGTAACTAGGCTTCTAGGGTAGGGTTTGGTGTTTAGGGAAACTCGGATTTGCGGTTCTCGAATTAAGTAAGGTACTGCACCTTGCAATCACAGGCTACCTATGTCTAAGGCTAAGGTGCGCGGTCCTCTCTACATATGTTCTACAGAAAATTCAAGCATAGGACCCAGGTATATGCACTAAACCCTAACACACACTACGCATTTCAGAATCCACTCTTAGGGCAATTCCCAACTCGAAGCCCAAACACGGGCCTCTTGCGGACTATTCGTGCTTACAGAAGACGACCTATGTAGTTCCTTTGTGGGATTATTATGGCTTTCTAGTAAGGGATTACACTATACTACCCAAGAAGGAACTATGCCTTGGAGGGTCTGTAGGGCTTGGGGTTCAGGCCACCTGTGTGGAGCCCATGTTTGTCTGAGGTCTTGCGGACTATTAGCGTTTAGGGCTTAGGGGGCCTTTGTGGGCCCATGTTTGTCGGAGGTCTTGCGGACTATTAGTGTGTTAGGGCCTAGGATTCAGGGCGCCTTTGTGGGGCCCATGTTTGTCTGAGGGCAAGCTTCTGTTACAGAGTTCCAAGAGACCTAAGTTTCAATGGTTGGAGTAACCTGAAATCCGATTACAGAGGTTGCTGTAAAGGAACTTGAGCTAAGTTTGCATCATACGGGTATACTTGGCTTATGCGGTTTCCTCTTCATAGTAACTTGAATTACCCTGAGGGTCCACGGACCCAAATTATAAGGCTTTAGGGCCCAAGTACCATTAATATTATATAGTATTTGGGCCCTAAAGCCCTATTATTTGGGTCCCTGGACCCGTAGGGTTATGTTCCTTCTCAGCAACCCAAATTATGATTGGTGCTTGCACCTGGCACTTGTAGTCCACATGCGACATGCGTTCCCAGTTGTTAAGAATCAGGGTCTCCCTGCTAAACCTTAAACCCCGAACCCTAGAGCACTAAAACCATAAACCCGATGTTCCGAATAAGACGGGAGTTCATAGTTTTGAGAGCGACACACCTTCCATAAAACACCCGGAGAGGATCCTTTCAAGAAAGCACCCTGGCATATACCTGTAGGATCCATAGACCTAGCAAAAAACACTCATAACCTATGGGCTGGTAGAGTTGGAAGGTTTAGGGTCTTGAGAACGCCTAGGAGTAAGCTATGCGCTGGGCATTCGAGCCCTTCATGCACTAAACCTAAACCCTGGAAACTGCATCGTCTTTGTGTCAAGTGGCGAGAGCGATAGGGCGATCCTCCTTGCAAAGCGATTGAGTGATGATGTAAAGTTCATGGCTTTGGATTCCAGGAATGTGGTTTAAGCTTTAGAGTTTGGAGATTTGGTTGTGAAAAGCATAGAAACCAGCGAGTAGGACATAGACATAAGGCGTGGGTGGCGGGTTTCCACCCGAATTTTGTTGCTGTTGTTGTGCGCATGCTGGCGTGCATCTATTCCGAGCACGGTCGCCCCGCGCGGACACCCAACATAGACACATACACTCCTACCCCAAATCAATCCTGGCACATGTGGGGATTGCAGATGCCTCATGCATTGAGCTTCCCGAAATTTGGGATCAGCTTTTCAGCGAGCAGGTGCTCCCGCTTCATTCCAACTGCTACCAAAGAGTCAGATACCCTCCCCCCAAATGAACATGGAACTGCAGAGTGCTCTGCTTTCAAATGGAGGCATCTGCGGCACCATATTGGATTGAGAGGGGTATTTAACATTACCTGAACCCCCAAAGTAGGTAAAATAATGGCCCAAAAGACCTAAAACTAGCCCAAAAGGCCATTATTCTACATACTTTTGAGGTTCAGGTATCATCAACACAACCAAACACGAAAAACTAGATTCACAGCGGTCTTCGCTTCCCACCTTGGTGTGTCCCAAAAAAGCAGTTTTCTGCCAACTACCACAAGCCCCGGTAGAGCTACAGTGACTTAAACAAGAAGTGTCCGGAATTCCCAAGCAAACACGAAGAATAACTCCATGATGCAGGGTTTAGGGATTTAGGGTTTAGGATTTAGGATTTAGGGTTTAGGGGGGTTTAGGGTCCTCATCTGAAGGATCCTACTATTTGGGGCAATATAACTCTGCTTCTGGAAAATGAGCATTGTAGGAGTTTCTGAGACTCATCTCAAGAGGGTCCCCTCGGGAGTACTGGCCTTGCAACACCCGTGTGTCCCATGCCCCCTACTTGAGGACGTCCACACATGAATCAACATCACTACCTGTAACCCCCGCCACCCGCAGTCTAGTAGTACCTACTCCCTAATGGTATTCCCTAGATATCCATGTATGATTCCCGTATGATCCCCTTATCCTATAACCCTAAGGGTCCAAGTACCCAATCATCATATACTTACCCAAAACCTGTACTATAATTACTATTACCCAAATCCCATGTACCTAATTATTGGGTACATGGACCCTATATACCCCTATATATCCCTATATATCCCCTTTAAAGGGATCCAATTATTGGGTACATGGACCCTCTGGGTAAACCCCGTTAAAACCCAAAACCCCCCAATGTGGACGAGGCCTCCTCTTCTTGTTCTGCTGCTAGCTCGTCAGCTTGAACTGCATCCTTCAAAACGCGTAGGCTTTAGGGTTTAGGGTACACACTCGTCAAGGGTTTGAGGGTGCATGGGTCTTTTATTTCTAGGGCCAATTTCCTCCTGCTTGCAGTTGAAAAGCTATTCTAGCTAGGCCGGGGGTCGGCGCCAAAACTCTACTCCAGTGCATAAACAGGGCCTCCTAGCAGCCTCAAAATCCTCACACAAGACTACCCCGAAAACCTAAGCCACCTACAACCCAACTGCCGTTATCCCAAACTCTATCGGTTAGGAGGACCCCCCGCCTGCAATAGTGGTATAATAGGAGTATAAAAGGCCCTGAACCCTGAACCCTAAACCCTGAACCCTAAACCCTGAACCCTGAACCTTAAACCCTAAACACTGAACTCTAAACCCTGAACCTAGGGCCCGAGTTCGCCTCTAAGGCCACATGCCGCGAAGGCCGAGCGTAGCGTCGTTCGCAATATGCCTGCCAGCGGTCGGGCGGTTTGCGGATTTAGGGTTTGGAGTTTAGGATGGTTTTCTAGTTTTGGGTTTAGAGTTCAGGGTTTAGAGTGAAGGGTTTAGGGTACCTTGTAGACCTTGAAGGCCCAGACGTGCATAAAACACAAAACGCCAGCTACTAGCCGCCCGGCAGCACCTTCCGGCAACCCTGAACCCTACACCCTAAACCGCAAGTGTGCAGAGCCAGCCAGGGCTGGTGGCGCTCAGCTTGATAGCCAAGCCCTATAGGTCCATGTACTTGATCTTAGGCACTTCAATTTTGGCATCAGTATTAATACTATAGTACAGGGTTTGGGGAAGTAGATGATTATTGGGTACTTTTGAACTCCAGGAGTTGTCCGGAATCTGACTTACAGCGCCCCTGGTGCATGATGTCTTATGCTTCTGACCAACGGAGTAAATAGCGTGAGTGAGTAATCGAGTTTTGAGGGTTAACCCGCATTGAAGATAGGAAGTTTCTTGCAATCCTGAACCCGAAACCCCGCACTCTGGGGAGCCGAAACCCCGCACGCGTGGGAGATCCAAACAGGCATGAGCCATAGTCCTTAAACTCCTAGTAGCCCCCTTAATAACTTCTCTAATTGTCCTTAATCCCTATGTAAGCCCTTTTAAACAGTTTAAACCCTAAACGCAAAACCCTATGTAACACCCCTTTTAGGAGCTTAGACTCCAGCTCACATTGTGGTCGAGGTCAGCTGCTCGAATCTCAAGGCTTCGGCCCTTTTGTCCTCATAGAACCCTTGCTGCTGAGTTGCTGTAAGGTAATGAAAGCCCTATTCGAAGAATAGGGTCCAAGGTTTTGGAGTATAGTACACCTGTATGAGGATTGTAAGATATTGTAGGAGAACCATATTTTGAACTTAGTGCAGGGTGTTACACGACTTCGGCAGCCCCTTGGGTCATTCCAGCGATCACGTCGAGTGACATAAGAATCTCCTACTGGGCCTCCTTGTAGCTCCAAATGAATAGCGGGTTGGACAGAACAAGATTACATTCTGTGTGTAACGTACCATACCTCAAAAGTGGATATGGTCCCACTCTATATTGGGGATTATAACATTCTCGGAAATCAGTCAGTCAACGAAGCAGGCATCAGGCACCTTGAAAATTCGGGAACTATAGCATCTCCCTAAACCCTATCCCCTAAACCCTACTGAGCAGGGCTTCCTGGTAGCTTCGAATGTAAAAACGGTTATGCTGATGCTAGGCATGCACACCTGTGGAACTGTAATAGGGGTTTAGGGTTTAGGATTTGGGGTTTAGGGTTCAGGGTTTGGGGTTTAAGGTTTGGGGTTCAAGGTCCAGGGTCCAGGGCTCAGGGTTTAGGGCCAGGTAGAGCAGACTCCGCAAGAAGGACACTTCGAAGGTATCTAGAAGGGTACCAGAGGTTACTTAAAGGGTCTGTCCCTTGAGGATCTGCCCTAAACCCTTGGGGTTTGGGGTTTAGCGTTGACGATTTGGGATTTAGGGTTGAGGACTTGGGGCTTATGGTACCATTCCGGCCTTAAACGCCAGCGTCCCAACAGGCAGCAGGGCAGTCGCAATGAAACCTCAGAACCCTAAACCCTAAACCAAGATCCTTCTGTTAAGGACACCGAAAAGGAGCCACTTTAGGATGTGAGGGAAAGTCTGCGAGTGATAGACCTGTTGCACATACTTAGTCTTTAGCGTTGAGGGTTTAAGGTTTAGGGCTTAGAGATTAGTGTCCAGTGTTTAGGGCTTAAGCTTTAGGGTTTGGGGCCAATTGGGTTGGGCTTTTTGGTCCAGATGCAGCCTGTGTTGTGGTCAGCTTAAGTGCTCCTGCACCATGCGTATCATTTCGGCCGATGGCGCCCCGTAGAACACCCTTCTGAAACCTAAACCCTGAACCACAAATCCTACTAATACTTTAAGCCCGAAGAGCTAAACCCAACCCCCTAGACACTCAACCCTAAGCCCTAAACCCCAAACCCTAAACCCGACTCGAGCTCGATTTAGGTGCCCCGTTTGAATATTGAAGAAACGGTTACGTTGATGTTTGGTGGCAATTGGGAACTCGCTTTTGCAGGTTAAGGTGTGCCCAGAGGTCAAGTACATGGATGTTTGGCACTGCAGTTGCGCCGTTGCTCTTTGTACCCCTAAACTCTCAGCCCTTCAGCCCGGAAAGCCCCCCTAAACCCTAAACCCTAAACCCCGACAACCCCCCGGAAAGGGCCGCGTAAAACCCTCCACATATCCCCACGTGACGTGGCAGACGGGGGGCTGTACGATGTAAAGTCGCCTGCCAGGTTTCCCGACGTTCAGGGATTCAGGGTTTAGGGTTTAGGGTTTAGGGTTTAGGGATTCAGTCCCCTTTAATAGTAGATAGAATATATGGCTTTGGGTATATCTATAGTAAGATCGCCAGATACCCCGTATTCTATCTACTCAAGAGGACTATAAGGTTTCGGGGCTACCTTGCCTTGGGGTTAGAAGGATGCTTTGCATACAGAAACTTGGCAACCCTAAACCCTAAACCCTAAACCATTCAACAAACACAAAGCACGATGCCAGGCTCTTGCACGACCTGCTGTGGGTGCGTCCCTAAAACCTAAAACCCTGAACCCTAAAGCCCCCCGTAAGTAGATAGAATATGGGGTATATGGGGATCTTATTATGGTATACCCAAAGCCATATTCTATCTACTTAAGGGGGACTATAAACCGTAAACTTTTGTTGCTGCAGCCATAGCAGCCATTTGACAGCAACGACAGCATGCCTAGTGAGTCCTTTGTTGCCCTGAACCCTAATTGACCCCCCCCCCTGATATAAAACCCCCCACCACCACCCCCCCCAATACTAAATACTCCCCATTGTGGTATGTT
>CAJNIZ010007639.1:0-15842 GCA_905231905.1 Symbiodinium pilosum
AAGCCTGTTCTGGGGCATGCCAACGCGTGGTCACCGAAAGCGTCCACTTGCGCACCACATCCCGGCGAGGGCCCGCAGCGTCGCGAGCTAAGGTGCAGTGGGAGGCGCAAACGCCGGCGCAGCGCCAGCTGCATGGCATCTGGCGTCGCCACCAGGCGACATGAGGCCCAGCAGCCATTGCAAGCTGGGGGGAGGGGCGGAACCCAACATGGTCATTTTGCCACAGGCAAACAGCTGGCAAGTGGAGGAAGAACTGCATGGCGGTCCTTTTTGCCAGGACATTGCTGAAATCTTTGCCACGCTTGTTAGCCCTGTCACGAGCGAGGGCTTGCCGCACCCCAGGGCTGAGCACACCGCCGGAGTGGCACTGTTGGCGGGAAAGGCGCAAACACGTTACTTATCCGGAGCTGCGGCTTGGGGGGGAGTCACGCTCAAACAAGCGTTGCTGGCGCAGCATGGCACAACACACCACATCTGGGGCATGCGGCATGTTCATCTCTGGACACGTGGAGGTGGCGCCTGCAAGGGCATTGGGCCGCATGGAAGGGAAGTGTATGGCGCAAGCGCTGCAACAACACAAGGGGCAAGCCTGTCGGAATGGCCTGCGTTGCTCAGGTTTCCAACATGGCACAAGATGCCGGGCTCAAATTTCAAAGGGCTGCCGGCGCCAACGCGGCCATCAACAAGCCACAGGGCTCTCTGTTGCCAAAACCGCGAACAATTGTTTCCGATGTCTTGAAACCCTAGCTTGACAGCCAGCGTAGAAAGCTGCTTCTGATCAGGCACCACAAGGCGGCAACACTTGAGGAGGTGCGCGGCCGCCCGCCAGACCATTGATGCGATGGCCCTGAAACCTGCGCCAGCTGGCGTGCACGAAGCGGTGTGGGAAGCAGTTTTGCGGTCAGCTACGGCTGGCAGGGAGTCAGCCAAAAACAATTGCGCTGTGCAGGCCAGCCGCCTGCCAATGCGCCGAGCATGGTGCCCACGGCGCGAAGCATTGCGCGATGCAGTGGACACAAGCTGCTTCCTTGGGTGGAAAAAAAACCTTGGCCTTGGGCCTAGTCAGGCAGGGGAAACCGCTCCAGCACATGCAATTTTGCGTGCAGCAGGTCCAAACAGGCAACGAAGTGCGCCGTACACGCAGATAGCGAGCGCCTGATCAGCTTGATTTCGGACTTCTACCGTCGCTCGGTTGTGCACCCGCTGCCCGAGCTGCGTCCACGTCAATTTTCTGGCCTTCAGCTGAAAAAGGGGGTAAATATAGTGTTGGATCATCGATGTGATGGGGGGCCATGAAACAAAACTTTTGCAACCAATCCGAAATCCTGTTTTTTACGCGACGATCTGTTGCAATTCTTGCGAACAAAGTGGTTGTTCGGTCATGGGCATCGGTTATGCAGGATTCCTTGCGAAACAAATCCCCAAAAAGATTGGCAAATTCTTGATGTTGAGGATGTTGCTGTGTTTATTTAAGGGACGCAAATGACGCCAACACGTCAGAACTTTTTTTTGGCCTCGAACCTGTGTCCACCTGCATCATTGTCAAGGGTCGGTGGTGTGGCATGTGCAGAGGAGGCGCGCACAGGCTGCCGCTTCCAGGCGTCTACCGCAACTGTGGGGGCCTGCGGCTGACCTGCGCATGGATCTCCCCACGTGCGGCGCATAGCGCGCGTCCTCGGAGTCCACGACTTTCGTGGGATCCTCATACGGTGTCTGTGGAACACCTCTGCTCATCTGCCAGTGGGCTTGCCACTCAGCCAAGCCAGCGAGTTGTAGTGTAGTGTTCGCACGCGTTTGAACATGTAGAACGCGTTGTGGCTTGGCATGCTTGGACAGGAGGCATGCACCGCAGATGGACAAGAACGTGTGTCTCTCATTAACCCTCCCCTCCTGGAGATCGTACTACGCACCTGGAACGGGGGGGTACCGCAAAGCATTACCTAGGAGTAGGCATCCTTGCAAACCTGCCCCACCCTTTAGTTCACATCTGGACGTTCAGGTGGTCCCAGCTGCAACTTGTGGAGGCGCGCGTCGGGGGCACAAGCCGATTTTCTGGGGCGCGACTGCCTGAAAGAAACCGAGCCAATAGCCTGAAACAGCGCTGCGGGACTGGCACGCTCGGGGGCATGCGGCGCCCCGTCCGGGTGGTGACGTCGAACCCGCCCGTTGTAAACAAGATTGCAAGCTCAACGTCGTTGCCACGCGCCCTGGCCGAGCAACCACTCCGCCACCCCAGGATGTATCTCACAAAGTGTTTGGCGAGTGCCCGCCCAAGGTGCCCAACGTGCCACCATGCGCGTGGCTGCTGCAGATCGGAAATCAAGGCCGCAAGTACTTGAGCCTTAGTGGTGGCGAGGGCATCCAATATCGGGGTCGTATCGTTTTTATTTTTCCCCCCCCCTCGGACTCTTTTTATTTTTTCCCCCCCCTCGGACTCTTTGCATCAGCAGATGACTGTCCCATCTGGCACCCCTATTTGGGGCTTCCAGGCCACTTGCTTGCTCACGCTGCCCCGGCGCGAGTAGGCGGCTGGGCACGATGGGCCGATGGCCCTTGCGTCTGCCAGCACCTCCACCAGGAGCGGCTCGGCGCCATCACACTCATCGGACGTCGCCTGGGGCAGCTCCAGCAGCGACATCGCCAAAGCGCGTTGGGCTGCGACAGCCAGCATCCCTGTCCACCTATGGATGTTGGCTTGTCGCGCCGCCGCGCGCATACTTGCGGGCACTCCGAGCGCCTTCGCATTCGCAAGCTGGCGGACAAACCCAAGCGTTTCCTGTCCGATTCGGCCGCCAACTTCAACGCCCAGAACTACAAGTTTGCACCGCCTCGCGGCGACAGGTGCTGGGTACACAGCACGCCTTTTGCGGTTGGTGGCTGTTTGCACGGCGAGGCCCGGCTCGAGGCCCGGCTCGCGCTCGTTCTGTCAACGGCGACCTGGGCTCCTTGCCAGGCTGGCAGTCCATTTGCCAACACTTCGATCCGGCGGGAATCCGCCAGTGGCAAGTCGCGGAGAAAGACGTTGGTGGCAGCACGTGCGCCGGCTTCGCGGCACATGCGTGCGGCGGCCCGCTCCATGGGCGCCCCCAGCACCCCCGCGGTGGGGCAAGCCGCTGAGTTTGGGGAGGGCGCCCTTGCAGAGTTGTCTGGGCCGCGGCGGCAGCCAGCAAAGCGAGCCACTGTCTAGCCGCTAGTTGCTCGACGCGGCGCGCAAGTTCGGCTGGCTCAACGCGTGTCTCGCCCCGGCTGCGGCAGAATAGCCTGCAGGGTGCACGCAAGAAAAGTTTCCAACCTGCGGCAACCTTTTGCGGGCTGCGCGCCTCACGGATCAGCCGCAAGCCTTCTTGCAAGACCTGACGCAACGCTCCGCGGACGCACGCTGGTGAGCTCTGAGGTGTGAACACGCAGCGGCGCAATTCCGCCTCAAGGTCCAAAGCTTCGAGATCTGCGGCGGAAGGTTCAGACGCCGCAGTGCCAGACGCGTGCGGCGCGCATGCCGTCACCTCATGCCTGCCATCGCGACCCCTGCCCCGGCCTCCTCTGCGACCGCGGCGCCCGCGCCGGCCGCGGTTAGGACAGCCGACCCTTTGGGTCACTGCCGTAACGACGTCGTCGGCGCTGTCTTCGGCTGTTGCTGCCCTAGAGATCAAAGGGCGCGTCTAAAAAATCAAGTGCGGCGCTGTGGTTTTGAGCACAATGTTTAAAAATGCGGTGTGTCTAAGATCTGGAGCCGCGGGCACTGTCCTTAACAGTACTTTTGAAGATAAACTCGCCACATTTTAAACACAGTCCCCGCTTTAAACACGTTTCCTCATTTTAAACATCATTTGTAAGGTTTTTAAACACAATCAACGTTTATAGACACGACTTTTAAACACGTGGCAAAGAAAACACATGTCTTAAACACGAATACACACGCGTCCACACACGCTCAATTTGTAGTAGTCAAGTACCACACCAAAACAAACATGTTAAGACATACACATTGATATATCATAGAAACTGATGCAAATCCAAAACCTGGACTCCAAATATGTCCCATGACAAACATACTAGAATCTCAAATTCTCAAACCCATAAGCCATAAACTGAAATGCTAATGAAACTCGCAGTCGCAGCCTGAGACTTATGCAGTTGCAAGCCCTCACTGTGAGAACCCAGCCTGAATTCAGATATTTGCAAACATCACAGAAAATTGGGCCTTTAAAAGTTAAGGCGCTTGCTTTTTGGCATCTCTGGTGCTCCCGTACTGAACGGATGACCGAGTCTGGAATGTGCTCTTGAATGCCATAAAGCATCTCCACGGCCTCGTGTAATATTTTTTACAAATTCGGGGACTCGATTAGAATTTTTTTGTGGGCAGATGCGGAAGTTTGGGGTTCTAGAATCTTACAAAGGGTTTGAGCATCTGAAAATTACTGCAGAGGTTCGCGGCCAAGGAGCAAATAGAATCAAGGAGGCCGGAGCCAGGGGTCAGTGCAGCAGGATTTTGTGTCATGTGAGTTGGGGTGCGGGTGGGCTAGACCCGTATTTGGGCATAGGAACTGGTTGGGAACCTGGTCCAAAATGAAATCCTTGTGGCCTGACCCCCGCTGAGGCCCCCAAGGTTTCATGTCCAGACCCTTACCTGGGCAAGCTATTAGTGTGTGTGGGGGGGAATCAGTAGCCAAGAATAAAAATCATGAGGGCAGGACTCATGGCCTCAGCGTCTTAATCAAGACAGGTTGGGGGTCATGAAGTGATGAGGCGAACTCCAGCACAAATTTAAGCCCAAAAACTCATGATGCCATCATCGCCTTTGATTGCGCCTTGCTGTCCAACAAAAAGCTGCTGTATGATCCTTATGAGCGTAAATGAAAAGCTTGGATACCCTGCCCTGTAACAAGGTTTGCCAACTCGGGCAAAGGCTTTAGAAAAATCGATGCTGATCACCCAAATGGACATGCCGACTGCCAAGGTCCTATCAAAAATCAATTGCGCGGGAAACCATGCTGTTCTTCAGGCTGTGCGTGGTCAAGACAGCTTGATGCGGCCCAAGACCATGTATGCAAAAGCCTTGTAAAACAGCATGATATTAGCATTTGCGCGGAAATCAGTTGTTGCTCTGGCCCTCGCACATTTGGCCGCATTTTGAAAACTGTCATGTGCCACGTGCTCGGCCCATCTCCCGTGAAAAAAATGTTGAACTTATCAAGGACCAATCTGGGAATTGAATCGGCGCATGTTTCAGCAATTCTGCAACCAAACCATTTTCACTTGGAAAGCCGCAAGACTGAACGAACGGTTGCCGGTGTCTCCATATGGGTACCCACAGCAAAGAATGCGTTCGGCACGAAAATGTGTGTCAAGAGGGGGTAAGTAGCTCGGATGCCCCGAAATGAGGCACGCTTTGCAAGCCCAACAGCTGCAAGCACACACGTGGTTAACCATCAAACGAATCGCACCCCTCAAGACACAACATTCGACACCATTCGACACCATTCGAGCACGGTGGAACATGCCGGTGTGCATGGCATGCACGATTACCATTCTGAAAGGGACGCGGCCCAGCCACATGTCCCCAACCAAAAACATGATGCGCTTTTTGACGCTACTTTGGTGAAGGGTCTTTCAGCGACAGCCTGGCAAGGTCCACGAACCAGCCCAACGTTTGTTTGGAGCGCCGTTGCGCTCTGACAGCGTACTGGACGACGACCACAACATGCCCCCCCACCAAGCGCCGCCAGCCAATTGCCCAAGCGTGGCGACACGACAGCAAGTCCCCCCGGCCCACTTTGCAATACAAGGCCAGCGCACGGCTTTCGTGTAGTGCAAGGGGTCGCCCAGAGCTGTTCAGGGGCAAATTGGTTGTTGCGTCAAAAACATTCTGGCTACACGCAGGCAATCTGATGCCGAACAAGCCTGTCCAACGGCTGCAGCTTGGCCTCCTCACCTTGCACCGGAGCGGCGCCAGGCTGCAGAGCAATCCGCATCGCGACGATGACCCCTGTCACTGTCGAGACGTTTGTCAGCTATGACATCGCAACAAGTTGCGAGGGAAAAACGAAGACAACTATGGAAACGCGTTTTTAATTATACAACCGCTCCGCAACACACTTGAAAAGCTCGTCTCGATCACACTTGCGACAGCTGAGACTGCTTTGGATTTGAAACAAAAACTGTTTTGCTACGCATTCGGGAAACAAGAAGACACAAACGTTCATCATGCCACGCACGTGGGAACGTCCAGAACGGTAGAATATGGTAGAATGCTGCAGCCTGTTCAGAAGCACGCTGGCTGAGTTGTGTAGCTGAGCTGGAAACTGTTGGGCGCCGTAGCTCGTCACGGATTGAGGATGGAGGACCAAAGGCAATCATTTCTTGCGCTTGCGATTGTTTCCCCAACATGGACCAACCAAAGCCTGTCAGCACGCTTTGCCCAACGCGACCATCATGTATTTCCGTCTTCTCACGGCTTGACTTGAACAACTTTCAGCCAGCCACAAAACGTTGCACGAAAAGAGGCCGGCGCTAGTCAACAGCGGGCAACACAGCTGGAGTTTCCTGTGGATTGCCCAACCACTGTGCCCTTGCCCTCGCCTGCGTCCGGCGCGCATGCAACGTTCTGGTCGCGGGCCCAAATTGCCCAGCCACCCATCTTGACTTTGCACGTCTCTCACCGTCATCAAGACCTAAATCTGGATTTGCGCTTGACAGCTACTGCCATGCACGATTGTTCGGCCACGGAGCCTCTGCAATCGCCTCTACGTCGATGAGCAAAACGCCAAGTTTGTTCAGTCATGATTCGCAGTGATGCAGGGCATGCTTTGGTGATTGGCTGCGTTCTCAATCGTCGCTCTTTGAGTGGGCCCCAAGTGACGGTCGCAGTCCGCCACACTTGGGCCGCACGACTTGCCTTGCACTCTGGAGTCCAAACCCAAAACAGGAGCGCATCTGGGGTGCTTTTGAGGAAGTTAAACTAATCTTCCATCAGTATGGATATATTCCCTTAAGTAGATAGAATATGGGTTTGGGTATACTATGATAAGATCCCCATATACACCAAATTCTATCCACTTACAGGGGAGTAAACATAATAAACTATACATTTTCTGAATTATAGCAATTCAATATGAAGTTCCTCAACAATAACCCCGCATGAAATCGACTTCGCTGTCCAAATCCGGGACTGCTGCTTGCGACGAACACAGAAGCCACTTCATGTGTCAACATCACTGTCATTATCATTATTACTACTGCTATTATTACGACTCTTACTATCATTGCTATTACTACTATTTGAACACCGATTGCGGCACAACGATACCATAATCAGGAAACTCGAAAATTTACTCTATCTCTAAATGATGGTTTCTTGATTTGAGCTCTTCAGATCTGGGTTGGCCCCTAAAACCCTTTGAAAGATATCAGTATACAGGATCCCTCATTAAAGCCATTAGGGAAAATATTAAATATCCCAGGGGCCTACCCAGAGATGCAACCCTAAACCTTAAACCCCTAAAACCCTAGAACCCTAAACCCTAAACCCTAAACCCCTAAAACCCCAGAACCCTAAACCCCAAACCCTAAACTCTAAAACCCTAAAACCCTAAACCCTATTGTGTTTTCACTCTTCGGCTTTGGTGTCTTTGCACCTTGCAGGCCCATCAGCCTTTGGCGGGGGCCATTGGACCACCACAGAGCGCAACTCCGCGTTGGAGAATGCACAGGGCTCTGGCCAGCCCAGATGACGTGAGAAGAGCCGCGTCAGAAAACCTGCACAAGAATTTTTGGGCTATCAGGGTTTAGGGCGTAAGGTTTGGAAACAGATCTGAAAATGTATGAAAATATGAAGCACTTGCCTTATTTGTTTCTTGGAGCATTGGCTCCTAAGATTCTCATGCTGGATGAGGACGCGGCCTGTGTGCGACACAATGGCAATGGATTTGTATGGCAGCCTCGGTTTCAGTTTTAGAGGTCCGGGTTTAGGATGCAAAGATCCTCGAATTGTTGATGAATGTATGCATAGATTAGGTGGGAATTTCTAGAAGCAGGGGCCCCTAATGTAAACCCCAGAATAGCATTGTCCTAATCGTAAATAAGCCACAGATTTACAGAATTCCTATTCAACGCATCCTAAATCAACAAGCAACCGTGGGGACCACCCAAAAATCATCCAACCCTCTAAACTCTAAACCCCTAAACCCCTAAACCCCTAAACCCCTAAACCCCTAAACCCTAAACTCTAAGCCCTAAACCCTAAACCCTCTCTAAACTCTGAACCCTCAACCCAGCAGCTCATGGACCAACTGGAGCAACTCGACGCAGCGCTTATCCACGTCCTCTTCGGATTCCTGCGACGTACACGTTGTAGGCTTGAGGGTTTAGGGTCTGGGGCTTAGGGTTTAGGGTAATGAAAGGGTTCATGGTTTAGGGTGCCACACACATGCGCCCGCATATAATAATTGTTCAAAGAATCTGTAAGATAGGCCCGCTTTATGGCTAGGATTTCCTTTTCGGACGTGTTTTTCCCGATGGTCCCTCCTTGAGAAAGCCTTTTAGAACAACCTGCACTTGCGCACTCGCAAACTTCTGAGTTCCTTCTTTGCAGCATTTTGTGGCATGCAAGGAGGAACCCTCGTATTTCGACCAAATCTTCTTCTACCTTCCTTAAATCATCTTAATGTTCTTGGTATCCTGCCATGTTCAAACAAAAGTAATCACCCTACATGAGCCTTCGAAAATTGCTCAAAGGCGAATGGTCCTGTCGCTCAGCGAAGGTGTCCTCGCCATTTGGGACACGACCTGAGCAGCTGAAAGCAGAATCCAAGCGGTTAAGGGTTCAAGGGACAAAATGTAATCTTAGGTCTACAGTCCCCTTAAGTAGATAGAATATGGCTTTGGGTATACTATAGTAAGAACCCCATATACCCGGTATTCTACTTAAGGGGAATTACGGCGAATATGTCTGCGCCAGGAGCATTGTGCAAACTGACCATCCCTACATCTAGAAATTTGCGGCTTCTCGATAGGCAACATACCCAGGCGCCTCAACACCTAACTGATGGCAGACATAATTTGGGTCCTGCCCCCATACATGAACAGTTTGTCATAGGGATCTTATGAAGGACTGTACATAACTACGTTATAAATATTCTCCAACTGTTAAAACCCAAGACATAATTTTGCTTAGCATTACATGAGGTGGAATGCGCAGAAGCTTGCGCAATTAGCCTGGATGTATGACACTTGCCACATGCATGCTCCAGTTCCGAACTTGTCAAATTTTAGCGTATTCCCTTGCAAGGACTACTGCTGAAAGGAAGCAAAAGGACCCTGATTCTAGCACACATGTAGATTCAAATGTGGCAATGCTCAGGGTAAGGCTGAAATCCGCATGTTGGAAATCTGCTGCTTGAGAGCTGCATGGACGACGGTAATCACACGGACGTGCATGTCCTTCATCATTGGCTGTAAGCCATAACCTTAGACCCTGACATCAGCATATGAAGGATGTAGGGTTTGAGGTTAAAGGTGTTTGCACCAAACGTGAGAGCTGCAACGCAACATTGGCGGTCTATCAAGGAATTGTTTATAGGGTTTAGGGTTTACGGTTTGGCTTTTTTGCTGCAGCCGTGCGCACTATGTTGCGCGCATTGGCGCCACTCACGGTTTGGGTTTAGGGTTAGGGGTTAAGGTTCTGTGTTTAGGGCTGATAGCACCTGCCCTTAAACCACACTGCTTGCACCTGCGCAGCCACGCATGCAATTTGCCCCAGTCTCACTGGGACTCATGGCAAGGATTTGCATGCAGAATGTTGCATTCTTGGTGCACAATGGTGGTTTTTCCATCTCATTACCTGGAAGATTGAAAGGCATTGCACCTTGTGACTCACTTGATTTGAGCTTCTGTGTTGCCACGTCTGTCATCCTAACGCTCCTCTGGACTCCGGCTCCGAATGATTGGGGCCTGGGTTTAGGCTTGCTTCACCTCAGTACGAACAAGAGGGTGGAACCAGTTCTTGGCTTGTACTACCCCTGATGCCTTGTTCAATAGCCCTGCTTTTCAACCGGCCTCAGCTTAAACCCTGAACCCTTCTGTTCACCTCAAATCCTTGGACCCCAACCATCCAAAACAGTTGCGCAATATCTGCGCCGTCGGAAACCCTCGTGTTGCCTCTTGCGATCACCTCGAGCTTACATCTTGGGAGTGGAAGATGATGACTTTGGGGTTTAGGGCTTAGGGCTTAGGGTTTGGGGCTTGTGATTCAGGATGTACGGTCGACCCTCCGCTAAACATGCAAGCACAAAAGGTGGCTACGAAGACTACCCTTTTAGATGGGGGTCTGCTGGGCTACTTCATTCCCCATAGGCTAGACGCAAAAAATATTCAGCATGTTCCCGCACAATTTGCATGACCAGTTCAAACTGAAATTTTGCAAGGTTCAAAGCACAAAGGTTAGCTGTGACCATCCTTACATATTCTTATAACCATCTTTTACTACATAGCAGAACCCAACGCAGAAGCCTGGATATTTGAAAGCACAGTCGTGTAACCCCCTCCCACCCTGCTTCACTGAAACTGGAAACTGGCAGTTAGAATCAGCTCCCTAAACCCTGAACCCTTATCCCCCATACAGGGCCCCCTTGCAAAACTCTCAAACTTAAAACCCTTAGTGAGAGTTTACGGCTACGGGTCACCACGTCCCTACTCCCACATGGTTCGGTCCTTGACTGAACTCCCGGGCGCACTCAGCAGCGAACCAGGGAACCTCCTGGGGCTTTCTGAAAAGAGGTGGCCCTTTTAGGGCGCCAGCAAAGGAAAGCATTTCACAGAGGGTTTGAGGAGCTATCTGGGCTATGACGGATTATATGGCGATAATTTGAGAAACTACCCGAAGCCCTAATGCTTAAACCCTAGACCAGAAGAACCCAAAACTCTAAATCCTAAACCCTAAACCAAAAACAACCCAAAACCCTAAATCCTAGACCCTAAACCAAAAGAACCCCTAACACTGCATGAATCTCCTCTCCAAACACTTGGGATGCCGTCTGCAGCGTACGGCGCAGTGGAGAGCTGACGACTGCCTGTGACTTGCTCAAAATATGTTTTCAGGGGATTCGGGGTATTTAGGGCTTGGGGTTTAGCTGAGGTTATCCCTTTGAAGGGCTTTATGGGGTCATATAGGGTATATCATAGAAAGGTTATAGAGGGTATATCGGGTATAGCTTCAGGGCTAACGATTCTAAGCTCAGGGCGTCAACTCCAAGGAATTGCATTCAACATTTGGGTTGAATGTTTTTTGTGCTGGTTGACTGGGTTGCTTGAGAGGCTTCAGGCCTCCCAATTTTCAACCCTAACCCTAACCCCCAATTTTCAACAAATCAGAGAGGTCCCTTTCAGGCCCTCAACAAGGATCATGCGAACCTCCCATTTAAGGTTCAAGGTTTAGGGTTTAGGGTCTGGGCTTCAGCTGCATGCTGCCGCTTTGAAGGTAAGATAGGTTTCAGTCAAGAGTTTGTGTAGGATTCACGTGCTACCTGTTGAAAATCGAATGGTAGATCGGGCTGGACTGGGACTTATGGAACACCTATTGGGCTGCATGAGGGAAAGTTGGATAGGCCCGAACCCTGAACCCTAAACCTCTATAACCCAATTATAGTAGTTTCCATTTTCTTTTGCAACATCCGTATATTAACCCTTATATACACCTACACTATCCTAAACCTGCACGCCCTCCACAATCTTGTATGCCAGCCGGCCAGCCACCTGCCGACAAGCATCAACAAACTTTATAAAAACCAACCCTTCACCTTCAACCTTAAACCCATCTTGCACCCTGGAACCTAAACCCTAAACTTTAAGCCCTGAGCCCTCAAGCCGTCGACCAGGTAAACACTCTTTCCGTCACACAGGATCCCTCACCCGAGTTTCCTGAAAGGCGAGGCCAAGGTTTTGGGTTTTGGGTGCCTGGACATTTCTCTGGACCCCCTAACTCTTACGGCTGCTACTGAAAGTTATGTATAACAAGTACATTAGACCTTGGGAATTATGGCATTCTCCTCACGTCAGGCAGGATCTTGAATATCAACCACAAACCACACACCCTAAAATTCTACCCTGCACCCTGCCTCATATGTGACCGATGACGATGTTGCGATGCTTTGTCTCAGTTCTTTACACTGTGCCTGCGCCGTGTCTGGGGACATCACATTGTCAAACTATCTGTGATACCAGTGGTACACTGGTTCTGGTTCAGGACATACTTTCGAAAAAAGTTATAACTGCTCTGCCCTTTCAAAAACTGAAAACCTGAATCAGTCAGCACTGACTGGATGCCGACATGGCCTTCAGGACGTCAACCAACAGGACGGGGGGGCTCAGAGCTCCCACAACTTCTATGGGGCTTCTAAACATTAGGATTTTCTTGGAAACCTTTAATCAGGAGTATACCCCGGAACCCCCAATCACGTATAGACATTCCAAATCATAGCACTTGGCACACCATGCTCAAATAGGCCAATGAATGTTTGCATGAGGCGAAACAAAAAACGGAGATCATGCGTGCCTACACAAAGTGGCACGAGCCATGCAATCTTCGGACAGCTGTCAGTTTGAGGGTCCCCATGTTTCGAATGCTTCGAAAAAATCATTCACTGCTAATCAAGTGGAACGATCATCCAATAGTGCCATAATTCAACTGTGTTCAACCCTCCGTGTTGCTGGTGGACCACATGGCCAAAGAGTCCTGCTAGACCCTCACCAAAGAAGCAGATCCTGCCTGCCCCTTGGCAGACAGAATTGAATCGAAGTACTTCTCATCAGCATAGGCAGCCAAGTATTCCGGGGAATCCCTGAACCGAAGCGGACGTGAAGACTTGTAGGCAGGGTTCAGGACGCAAGGTTGTTTAGGCTTGGCGTTCAGGTTCACATTTTTTCCAATTCATATCCAGAAAAAATCAATTTCAACCTCCAGCAGAAGGTCTGGGAGCATGTTGAAGATTTGCCAATCCAAAACAAAAAGCAACCTTGCATTCAAATAATCTTCTTAAGATGGAAAAGGTGGACCTACATCTCTTGCTAGGCGAAATCAATTACGGCGCTCCATGATAAGGGGCTCTGCCGTACACCAGAAACTTTAGATGCGTTCTCGAAATTGCTTCTGAAAGTGGTGGAAGACGTATACATGGACCTGTATTTTCATAGCAAGCAAAGAGTGGCGATCCATACTATAGTGATTGAAGGACATTCCCTTGTTTGAAGCCATAAACCATGCGCGAGCCCGGGGCCGTCGAGCAGGGCGAACGCGCCGAAGCCAGCAGCTGCTCCGGAGCCAGAAGCCCTCCGACTGGCGACGGAGCTCCAGTCCCGCAGGTAGCTGCGGGCTGCGCAGTAAACCCGGCAGGACGAATAACCCGTCAGGTCGCCCCCGGATTAAGAAAACCCAAACCTTCGGACTTCGGGCTATTCGCAGAGTCCTCCATATCGTTCTTTTTTGGAGCCCTGCCAGGGCCCCCCCTGCCCTCCCAGGCCCTGCAAGGGCCTCAGAAACTTCAGCCTTTCAGTCGGCTGCGGCTTCCCATGGATTTGCTAGGGCTTTCCAAGCTCTTGCAAGGCCAACCTCCCACACTGGTCGGGTTTGCCTCCAACTCTGGCATGTCTCCACAAGCCTCCCCAAAGGCCTTCGAAGGGTCTGTCAGGGGTCAGGGAAGGCCCAACTGCAGGATTGCCGGCATCTCGACCTTTCAAAGCCTCCCGAAGATGTCAAGCAAATGCTAAATTTGAGGAAAACAAGCGGCCTCGAGCCAAACCAAACCCAAATGCAAACCTTGCACCCGTCTGGTCTGGACAGGTCCAAGGCATTCAAGGCTTGCAAGCCCTAAGCAAAAACCCTCGAACCAAGTCCAACTAAGCCAGGAGGGAGGAAAACTGGAGGCCTCGAGCCAAACCCAAATCCAAACTGTGCACCTGTTTGGTCTGGAAAAATCCAATTGGTTGAAGGCTTGCAGGCCTCCAAGCAGGAAGCCTCGATCCAGACGCAACCAAACCTTGCACTGGTCTGGTTTAGGCAGGTGCTAAAACAAATAAGAAAACAGGAGCGCGATCAGATTTCGAGAGAATCCTAACCCGTAAAAGGTTAAGGCGAGGGGTGGAGCGCCAGCGGGGGCAGGCTCCTGCAACTCGGAGTGCGCGCCTGGGTGCTTCTAGCACCAGCGCAACCCCTCACTGAGACACCTTCAGCCCTTAAACCCTACACCCGTAGTCCTAAACCTTGAGTCCTTACACCCCTTAAATTCTAAACCGTCATCAATGATCTTACGGCCCATGCCTCGCAAAGCTGTGGGCTGCAGCATTGGATTCGGCCTGCCATGTGGACTCAAAAAAACATCAATATATATGTTTACGTGAAAGCATAAGATGAAGTTTTTCTTCCTTTACCCTGTAAAGTTGGCCTCTGCATGGCGGACGAAATGCAGAATCTTGCACTCTGCCCATGGCAAACAAGCTTGCAATGCCATGTTGGCAACGCAATGTTAGACTGTGGCCTTATGGTTTAAGATTTGTCAACCCTTGTGGACATGTTGTCGACTGTAGCGTCAATATTTCAGATACATTTCCCTACTACGCATCTGCACGGGAAAAGTCGACCAACATATGTTTCTTGTCAGAATGATGCTGGCAAGAGTTCATGTACCATGGTGCGTGACCAAAATGTGACGGTTCTTTGAAATGAAACGGGTCTTGTTATGCCGATTGTGCTCAATACATTTCAGCGCCGGGAGTTGCATGTAATCCTTGTAATCAATGAGCAAATTGGCATCAATGCTGTCGCACAGAACATACACATTAGCACATGGCTTCTGCAAGATGGTAAGCCTGTTGCCACACTTGGGAAACACACTACCTACTGTTGCATTGATTCCGCATGCAACCGATTGAACTCGTGGGGCAGCGTGGCAAGGTTGCGAAACGCCTGCCGCAACGTTTGCTTTTCAGTGTGAAATTTCGATCAACGTTCAAGCACAACAGCTTCTCCTTATTTTCTATCAACTGATTATTTTTCTGGTTTTGTCATACATTTGCTGTGGTTCTGGCCAACAATAACAAAATCACATGGTTGTAACAAAACGCTTTGTTTTCTTGTTATTCTCGCAGTGAGCGAAGACATCATCTTCTGGCGCAGGGCAGGGTCACTATTTTACGGGTGACGTTGCAGCGTACGCCTTGCTTCAGTCGATGTCTATCCACTTTTTCCGCCTGATATTCCGGCGGAGTGTTTTTTCATAGGTGTGGCTCACCCCTTTTTCTCATAGGTCATAGGTGTGGCTCATCTATTTTTGGCGGGGGACGCTCATCCTTGTGACTGTTGACACTTTTGGCACGCCAAGAACAGAAGAGGGCCCAAAAACGATGACTGTTACGACGACGGCGACCGGAGCCCGCCTGATCCTTGTCACTGTTGGACCTGTTTACACGCCTAAATTGTATGAGGGCTCAAAAACGATGACAGTTTCGAGGATGGCGACCGCGGCCCGCCTGATCCTTGTGACTGTTGGCACTTTTGACACGCCAAACATCTATGGGAGCTCAAAAACGATGACAACCGCCTGATCTCTGTCACTCTTGACACTTTTGACATGAAGAAAAAACACGATAGTTCAAAAAAGACGACAGTTACGGGGATGGTGACCGCAACCCGCCTGATCCCCGTGACTCTTGAGACTTTTGACAGCAAATAAGATATGGGTGCATGTGCACCTTTGTCCTAACGCTTAACGCTGGCCACTGCTTTACTTCACAAATGGAGCCACAAACGTGGCCAAACGCTGTCATTCAGCAGAGCTCGCAATGGTGTTGTTTGC
>CAJNIZ010007640.1:0-15841 GCA_905231905.1 Symbiodinium pilosum
GAAGAAATGCTTCCGCGGAGCTTCCTTCCGCGCGCATAGGAAAACCTCATCTTCGGACTTTGATTTGCTGAGTCACTTGTATTTGATCTACGGTATAAAAAACCGCTGCTCATTGGTGACAGTCTTGTACCCGGAAAACAAGAAGCTCGGGACGTGCGACGTCCTTACAATATGAAGCAAATCCAATGAGGGATCCTTCTAAGAGAATATGAGGAATCCATAATCAAAGAATTCTCCTGCAAATTCTCGTAACCAATTTGCACTTAATAAGGGCTTTAATTAGGGAAGAATTTTGGAAACCTGCGGAACATTATGAGTATTATTCACCTGAATTGATGAAAAGAAAATACTGAAGTATTGAGATGATTTCGAGTCTTGCACAGAACATTAGAGCTGTTGGATACTGAGGCTTGGGAAGCGGGGCATACCAACTATTAACTACCCTTCACCCACATTGTAGCGAATCAGACTGCCTTGGAATAGTTTTTATATCGTAAGGAATGTCAAAGTGGCTCACAAGCCCTACTCAAAGAAATGGGCGCACGAACCCTGCACAGCACTCGCCTGGCACTCGCACTTGCCTTTTGGCTCTAAGCTCAAGCTACCTCTCCCTTGAGTCGGCGACAGCCATGGATGAAAATCTCACTTGCGAAGTCATGGGCCCTCGGTACTCACATGGATACCATTCCTGAGATTTTCAAGCATGGTGTCTTCTTCCTCTGCAGGATTCTCTTCGGAAGTCCAGGGAAGGTTCTCCTTTTTGGCAAACGCCTCAAGTTTGCACAGAAAAGCTTCGGACATCTCCTGGGCGCACTTCTCGTGTTAATGCCGCTTGTTCAACTTGCGACCAGCCACGAACTCGGGGTCGAAGATGAGCCGCCACCATTGACGCTGAGAAAGTAGCTGCCAGATCGTCTTCCTCGATTTGCAAGGCCTTGGTGAGCGCGTCCGCGATCATTTCGGCGCCGGCTACCCAGTGAAGCTGGGTGTTCACTTGAAGAGCTTGCAGAACCACAACAATCAGTTCATAGCCTGCACGGGAGTTGCGAGGTCCATGCAAAGTACTCGTATTCTTGACCATTAATAATCCATCGCGAGGACTCCTCGGGTGCGCAGCTTCACCTGGTCGTCCTGACGACCGCGTGCCGGGGTGACCCCGTGTATTTCCATCCAAAGGCTTCGGATCAAGTAGATGACGTCCTCGCCGATGGTGATGGCTTGGATCTCGGATCCATTGGATCCAAGGCTCTCGCGAGGTGCTTTCGTGGAGCGCCAGGTCACCACGTTCATCCGAACCTTGTCACTGTTCTCCATCTCCCGCGGAGCCAAGCAAGCCACCAGCCCAACAGTACTCCCTTTTCGGGGACGGTTGTTTTGAGCCGCATCGGCCCACACCACTGTCGTGAACTCGGTCCAGTCCAGGCCGAAGGGGTGGAACACCAAGACCTGGTCAGCGGTCCGCTGAGCTTCTCGCACAAGCTTGTTCGCCCGGTTCAGGGCGTCGACGGTCGCCACGGGAACCTCGCAAAGAAGAAGTCCAATCTCCGGCGTCAGCGGAGACGTCTGGTTAGCACGCCAGGCCAGGGCACCAAGAATCCCTCGGAGGTCTGTCACCTCCGGAGGTGACATCAGCGGATTCCAGCATCCACTTGTTGTTGGCGATGACCGACAGGAGAAGCATCTTGCCAAGCCGACTGAGTGTCGGACAGCAAGTTTTGGCGCTTGGTACCCTAAGACTACCAAGCGAGCTTTCGATTGGCCATCACTCTTCACCGTGAGCACCCAGCGCGTGCCCATCACCTTGGACTCGTCCACGGTCCAGCGCTCATCCTTCGTCAAGGAGCGGACGGCTTCGTTCCGCATGACGTTGTCTATCTTGAGAGCTTTTCGCCAACCAGATGTTGGCCCTCTTTGGGATGTCAGTTCCCGCCATCCATCTCTATCTCGAAGGAGTAGCCGAAGAGAGAGTCCTGAAGAGGAGGCGGCACAGGAGGTCGCCGTCTCCGTCGCTTGGATTGAGGCTCTCCGCAGCTCGGATCCACTGGAACTGATCTCCTCCGTCTCATCTCCGGATTCTTCCAGCGGAAGCTGGGTGTCCGTCCTCTTGTCGTAGGCAAAGCTGTTCCCACCAGCATCACGTGACCACCAGGAAGACAACAGTCAGGCTGATTGGCATTGCACTCCGAGGTGTTCCTGGAACCAGCTTTCCGGGAACTTCATCGCCAGGCGTGGCTGGAACAAGTCCTGCGCTTGGAAGGGCCACCTGTGGCGAAGCTTCTGTGATTGCTCCAGCTTGGGAACCTCGGGCGCCAGAGTCATGTGGAACTTCTGCTCTAGTTTCAGTTGGAGGTCCAGGAGGAGCACTTTCACGTGGTTCTGGCGGCTTTCTATAGATCGAGATCTGTCTGCTGGTGTAGCTCTTGACTTTCGCTGTCGAGTGCGGCCACGGTCCAGGTCGAAAGGTGCACTTTCAGGAGGTTCTTCACGTGGTTCTGGAGGCTTGAGCTCGTCTTCTTTGGCTTGTCCTTGAGGGTGAGTGGCAGAGATCTTGAGGCACGTCTCGCCAGTCCACCGGTCAATCAAGCAGCGTCCAGGATTGTCGTCCTTCCGGTAGTCGTCCAGGATGGTCTGCTCGTTGCCGGCTGCCTTGATGACGGTGCGCCGCTCGCCATCCAGTTGGTCTTCCAGAACAGGGAGGCCACGCGCTTTGGTTGGGACAAAGAGAGCAAGACGAGGTTTGTTGTGAATTCGCACCAGCCACCTTCCACGAACTTCCCACATATCATCATCACTTCTCCGTGGCCTCGCGGGAACTCTAACTTCTCCTTGAGTCAGATCTTCTCGAGCTGCTTCAGGAGGATTCGAGCCAGTGAGGTCCTCGTACTGCTTCCCGCAGAAGCCTCGCAGCAGAGTTTCCATTGTAACTGCAAGTCGATAGACCGCGGCACCACCAGCTATCGCCACCAGCTCCTCATTGCGACTGCATAGCCGAACTTGGTTGGCCTTCGCCCTCAGGAGTGTGGCGCCAGAAGCGAGCCAGTACGTGGAGGCTTCGACATGTAGAACACGAACAGGTCCGGCCCACACGCCCTTGCCGAAGTTCTTCCGCTCACGCCAAACCATCACGAGGTCGCCGGCCTTGTAGCTGGGAGACGCTCGGCCCACGGCGTTGGACAAATGGTCGGCTGCCTGCGCTCGTCGGTAAGCGACTGCCGCCTTCTCGCGGTGAACCAGAAAACGTTGAAAGGCCGTGCGTGGTTCAACTCCAGAAGACCTCTTCAGGGTCTTCAGGCTTGTCCATTCCCCGAGACCATTGAAATGGGGAGAAGCCAGTCAACGGTTGAATCGTCGAGTTGTGGGCCACATTGCGGGCGTGCACTGCAAGGCGAAAGAGGTCGCCGATCTCGAGTCCCAAAGCTTCTCGACGAAGACGATCTACCGTGGATTTGAGGCGGCCGATCAGGTTTTAATTTTCCTCCGGGCCCATCACCCACAATGCGCTTCTGGCGGCGCAGTGATGTGTCCTACCCCGCTGCGTCGAAGGAAGTGGGACATTTCCTCGGACGTGAAGTACAAAGCTGAGTCACTTGCAAACCAGTGCGGCCTTGGGTAGTAAGCTAGCCAATCCCGAATGAAGTGCTTGATGATGCACTGCGTATTGGGCTCCCAATGATCTTGGTACTCCTGCATAATGCTCACTGAACAGGCGCGGGTCGCACGATCAAGCCACACAGCTCCCTTGACCTTCATGACTTCGCCATCATCCTTCACGAAGGGGTACTCAAAGACGTCAGTGCCCAGGATCTCCCACATCGATGTTCGGAGGTTCTCGAAGGGAAGCAGGACTCGGGGCACTCATGCCAGAACTTGGGCCCACGAAGGCGCACCCCTCTGTGCTAGGAGCTTGGCTAAGGACGCCATGCTGGCGTGTCCACACGCCCGATGAACCCTCATCATCATTTGCTTGATGGCCTCCAGCTTCTTGCCAGTGGGGGCCTGTTCCGGAAAAGATTGTCGGCTCAGGGCGAGAAGCTGTTTTTCACGAGGTTGCTCGGGAGGAGGATGCCGATGAAACCACTCATGGTCAAGAAGCTTGTCCTCAACGTCTTGCATCAAGGTCTGTCGGCCTTGCTTGTGTCTAAGAGTGGCAGAGATGCCTAAGGCTGCCTTCTTGGCCATCCGAGGTGGATAAGGAATCGGTCGTCGGCATTCGTGGTCCAGAGGCAAATCACGATGATGAACATGTTGAGCGTGTCCGGGGCACTTGTGTTGAAGAAGTTGCTTCAGGACCTCGCTACTGGTCAAGATCCTCCATTTCTTCTCCACTGGAACTCCTTGCGCTTGCAGGCCACAGGCACAGCCATCGACCAGGAAGTCATAGACCGCAATGCCCTTCTCGTTCATGATGTGCCAGAAGTGCTGGAAGGGACCTGTCTCGAAGACTCGCCTAGCGTCTCTGGCCACTCCCAGACACAGTCGTGCCCTTGGAACACCACTTCCAAAGCAACCTCCACCAGGTCATGCAGCCCGAAGGATCCAGCAGGAAAGGTCAGCCACATGAACTTTGGCTTGCACTCCTTGACTTTGGACATGAGAGCCTTCCTCCCAGTCCGGCCGCGGATGTCGCCGCTATTCTCGAGGCGTCGGTGTCATAGCTGGCGAAGGCATGCTCTGGTCCACCAGGATCGCCTTCTTATACGCCGAGACCTCCACGAAGTCCACGTTTTGAACCACGGAGTTAACCATGGCGGAGACGCCGACCTGCAGGTTCAGGAAGATAGCTGCGGCACTCGCAGCCAGAACTCTTTTCATGTTCGAATTCAGAGGCTTGGTCTTCACCACGAGAAGGCACTCGGCCGACTCATCATGAGAGGGCTCGCCCAACGCGGCGGCACTTGCATTCGTGCCCTCCATTTTGTCTTTGCCACCTGCTCGGAGACGGGCACGAAGGTCTCCAAGTCTAGAGCGCAAAGACTCCAGGCCATTTACGGCGCTTCCTCCTCTTCGTCCTGGTCCGTCTTGAACCACACTCGCGCATCTCTGCATCCCCGTCCACATTGAAGTGAAGGGCCATCTCCTCCACAATGGCGGACTTCTGTGCCTCCAGTCGGCTCTGGAGTCGCTCGATCTCTTCCAGTCCGGTCGTGAGCTTGTGCGAGGTCTGGTCCGTCACCGTCGCGGTGTCCTCCGCGATCTTCTTCTCCTTGCCGCTCATCTTTGGATTTCGCCTTCGCTGCCGTGGGGTGCATGCGGGCCTTCGCAGTGGCTCCTGGAATGGTCGGTGGAGCCGTCAAAGGTGCCGGGCCATGAGGGATGGTTGTCGGAGATGTCGTCGGCGATGCCTTCGGTAGCTTCCGGCCGGCTGTTGGGAGCGTCCCACGATCTCCATGCACTTGCCGTTGAAGATGTCCTCCGTCATGTCCTTCGCATCGTGGGTCATCCGCAGTTCGCCAATTGCCTGAAGAAGAAGTCCTCGAGGAGGACCAGATTGGCGGTACGCCCCCGGCTTCTTCCCGTTCGTGATGGTCACGTAGCTCAGGCGCAAAGCGCATTGTGCGCAGGTCGTCCAGTGGCCATGTTGATTGGCCCGAGTGGCCGACTCCTTGTGCTCGCCACCACATGGCCATCCGTCGTGACGGGGATCGTCTGCCAAGCTCGGGGCAAGAGGCCAGGACGCCATCGTAGGTCGAAGAGGATTGAAGTCGATGAAGCTTGAGCCTCAACTGCTGCACGCGGTCACGCAAGTTCTGAAACATGTCCACGTGGGTGGCTTCGACTGCGTGCACTGACTCCTCACGCAGGCTCTCGGGAACTTTAACACGCGCACGTGTAGGCAACTGTCATGTTGGGAGCAAGGGCAATGAACTGAGTCTGGCACGCAACACCGAACAGGACATGTCTCATCACACCCTCCTGACGAAAAAGCGTACCTTTGCCGGGTTTCGGAGAGCGCAGCTCCCAAAGAATCTACTGCCAGGTGAGGCGCAGGTGAAGAATTGGAAATCTCTGTATAAACAAGCCGGGAACCATCATGGCTCTTCTGGCTGCTTCCGTGTCTTGCGGAAGCTCAAGTCCAAAATGCCTTTCGGACCATTTCCCGAAGGGTCCCCATCTTCGTGCATGGGCTGTCCAGGTCAATGGCCAGGTGTCCGTTCGAAGTGGCCACCATCGGGACAGAGCCAGGCGAGCGATCGGGGAGGAGAAAATTCAAGAACATGTCGGAGTATAGCTCAGGTTTGCCTTAAGCATATGCAGAACTCGACCTCCGAGAAGAAGAGGTGTCTCTTGTGAGCTTGGGGTTGTGCTTGCCACGTCTCGTCGTCGAGCAAGTAGAAGGCCAGGTTGCCGAGCGCCGGGGTGTCAATGTCCACTCGACTGACAGCTTTCAAGGTCTGCCCGTTGCCAAACCGGAACACAGGTCGATCTGACAAAACAACTTGGTATCGAATCCGGGCAGCTTGGAGGAACTTGTCCATGGACCCGACCCCACAGGCGCTCTCGGTGGCACCCGTGTCCACAAGGACACACGTCGCAATGCTTGCCCTCAAGAAGTCGTGAACACTCCGATGTTGCGAAGGGTGTACAGGTCGTGAACGCCGAAGTCAATCTCCTAGTCGGAATTCTCCGCACGCAGGGGGGTCGTCAAGGTTCGCCACGTTCTCTGCGTGAGGGGTGACCTTCGTGCTTGCCGTTGGCCTTGCCGATCGCGTAGCTGCTCTGGAATTTTCTTGCACATTCAAAGAATCGGTGGCCCGGACTTCCGCACACCGTGCAAGGACCAGACTTGCCCTTCTGAAAGCCACCCGACGACTTGCCCGAGGCTTTCCCTTTGAAGCCCTGGCGCGGCTTTCCGCCCAGAGGGTAACACCCTCGAGCCGAGCGCGCTGCTGCCACTGCTTGTCGAGCTTGCTGCAGCGTCCGGGAAGCTCTACGCTTCTTGTTCCTGCGAAACCAGCTCGGCCGTCTCGGGGTCATCTCCGGCGTTGTCGCCTTGGCCTTCGGACTCTCCAAGTAAGGCCCTGCTGGTAGAAGGCGTCTGAGTCTGGTTCTTGGCATTCCCAATCGTCAGCACCTCCCTGGTAGTCGTACGAGTCGTTCTGGTAGTAGGCTCGTGTAGTAGTCGCCGGCGCTCTCGATCGTAGTCAACGGGCCAAGGCGTCCTCCTCATGGATCGACTCCATCTCATAGGCATTCTGTCGAGGGCGGCGGCTCTGCTCGGAGATCACCTCGTCGTACAGGCTTCGAAGCGCTTGACGGATCAACTGAAACGATGTTGAATTCCCGGTCAGAGTCAGCACTTAAGTTGCCTTTCAGAAGGAGGAAGCCGTGCTGCTTTGAGGAGGCGGTAGCCTCGCGTCTCTTCTTCGAAGAATCCACTGCCATAGTCTCCCGTCTCAGCACTTTGAAGCCGAAGAGCTCGAACCCTGAGAGCCAGGGATAGCCCCAGGATCACTTCGGCGCCCTTTCGATGGAGTGGACGTTGGCTCTTCCTTCTGCTTGGACTCATCAGGTTGCCCTGCAGGAGGTCCAGGAGGAGCGCGCCCAACACCTTTAAAGCCAGGACGAAAGACTCCTTGTTGCCCACGTTCTCGAGCTCGTTGCAAGGAGGCCTGTAGCTCAATGAACAGTTCTTCTTCACGAACAAGCATGTGAGGCACCGTCTCTCCCTGGCGCCTGCTCAAGTTAAACCACTTCTCCAAGCGGCTGAAGGCGTCCGGAATCGGGAGCCCCGAAGTGCGCTCAGCAGCTTCTCTACGCCAGCCTCGGCGGCGTACTCCTCAGGCTTCAAACGTCGAACCACGGTCTTTGCTGGACCTTGGAGCTTGTTCCATATCTGCGGGGCAGCCAAGTGTCTCTCCGTCTGCTTCAAGCCAAACACGTACCATGGCGTGCAACGAACCTTTCAAAGCTCGATGGCTCGCCGTCCCAGCGCTCCCTCTCACCAGGTTTGGTGTTCGAAGTCGCGGCACCCAGCCGTAGACGAGGAACACGGGCCCCAGGCGATGCCGTAGGCGAAGATCGCGCAGTAGAGGATGTTCTCGGGCCCCAGGCGGCGCAGTAGAGGACGATCTCGGGCCCCAGGCGACGCAGTAGAGGGAGGATGATCTCGGGCCCCAGGCGACGCCGTAGAGGATGATCCGAACCCCCAGGTCAGCAGCAGAGCGCGGCACAAGGATCTACGTTCTCGGAGCCACCCGGATCTCACCAGGCGGCCCCGCTACCATCAACGTGGCTCACAAGCCCTACTCACAGAAATGGGTGCACGAACCCTGCACAGCACTCGCACTTGCCTTTTGGCTCTAAGCTCAAGCTACCTCTCCCTTGAGTCGGCGACAGCCATGGATGAAAATCTCACTTGCGAAGTCATGGGCCCTCGGTACTCACAGAATGCAATTACTCTATTCCTTGTTTCTAGCAGGTGTTTCTCTTGATCCAATCAGAGGGTTTAGGGTCGCGATCTGGGAGTTTAGGGCTGAGACTTCCAGCTTTGACTAGAATACTCCCAGAATTTCAGATTTCCACGGTAGAGCATTTCCAGATTTCCAGGAATAGAGTGTTTCCAGATTTCCAGACTGGATTTTTTTCAGATGTGCAGATTGCTCATGGAAAGGGAAATTTGGAAACAACCTATTCTCGAAATCTGGAGATCTGGAAAAACTCTACTCTGGAAATCAAGGGGAAAGACTCTACTCTGGAGAGCAAAGAGCCGTGACCTCAGATGCGGATTCATGCGGGGAGGGTACCCTGTATGAATATATATATATATGTTAGCACCGCGCCTGAAATGTACCCATGTTCTTAGCTCATCACTCCAAATGTCCATACGCAAGTCAGGCTAAAGCATCACCGAGCCAAGCGGCCAAGCGGCTTAAACATTGCCGAACTGTGCCTTGGGGTGGTTGGGCTGGGCTCATTTGAGCTCCACGGGTCTGCAGCGGGGGCCGGATCGGGCCGGTCCGGTGACGGCTGTGCTTGGTTGCATCGGGCGCTGGGGCAGCCACTTCAGCGCCGGCCCGTGTGCCATAGCTCATTTTGAGTTGGTGATTCAGCGATCCTCTGCGACTCGAAGTTGGCCACATTTTGCGTGGAGGGGGTAAAACCACGATTAGAAAGACACCTTGTTTACCACAACACGAAGCCATTTTACCACGATTGGTTTTGCAATTCTAGGCAAGATAAGGGCTGAGGGGGGCAGTTTCATGCGCGAAGCCGTGTTTTTGTCCTAGGGCCAGCCGTATTTTTGCCCCCTTTAAGGCTTAATAGGACGAAAAATACGGCTCCCTTTTGGCCCATTTAAAGCGCAATAAGACCAAAAATACGGCTTTTGCGGGAGCCGTCTTTTTGGCCCATTTAAGGCCTAATGGGAGCAAAAATACGGCTCCCGTGGGAGCCATGTTTTTGGTCCGTTAAAGGCCTAATAGGACCAAAAATACGGGTCCCGCTGGAGCCACTACCTTCCTCACATACGCAATTCCACATAATATAGCCCAAGTATTACATAACTACCTTCTTCACATATATGCAATCCGGACCACAAAACATGGCTCCCGCGGGAGCCGTATTTTTGGCCCATTTAAAGCCCAATAGAACCAAAAATACGGTTCCCGCGGGAGCTCTTTTTGGCCCATTTAAGGCCTAATAGGAGCAAAAATACGGCTCCCGCGGGAGCCGTGTTTTTGGTCCGTTTAAGGCCTAATGGGAGCAAAAATACGGCTCCCGGTGGAGCCACCACCAGCCTAAAACGCATCAAAAACGCGCTAGGGCCTTGCTTGTGGACACCCAAAAAAAAGTCTCTCCGGGGCCTGGTTTCTGGTGCTATTACGGCGCTACTAGGCTTGGGAGCCGCATTTTTGATCCCTATTAGGCCTTCAACGCATCAAAAATGCGGCTCCCACCAATCTCTTCCGCAACAAGCCCCGGCCTTGTTTCTGTTGCTATAAGGCCTGGGAGCCATGTTTTTGGTGTGTTTCAGGCCTAATAGCACCAAATATACGGCTCCCAAGCCCTATTGTGGTCTATTGTGGAAGAGAGGGAACAAATCATTTGTAAAATTAGAACCTGTCACTGAGCAGCATGTTCTGTTCTGTTCATTTTTGAAGTGTGAAAAGTTGGCGTCTGCAAAGCCGAATCGAATCCAAAGCTCGCCTCCACAAGTAGTAGTTGGGGCGTCCGCCACGCGCGTTTCCGTTGTGGTTGTCCCGGGACGACATGCCGGCAACCTCAAGCGAAACAAGCGTTGCTTGCGTTATCTTGCGTTGCTTACGTCTTACGTTGCAGGATGATAATTAAAATTTGGCCAAGTGCTCTGGGTGCCTGGCACAGTCTGGAGCCGGCTCACCGAAGGCTGCAACCTCCTGAGACGTAGGAGCTGAGACGTAGGCAATAGCTCGCAGCTCCTTCCTGCACGCTTCGCACACTCGCCACACTTCGCACTTCGCTTCTTGGGCCACAGCCTTCCACTCTCCGCCTCCATCTATGCCTGCAACTGCACTTCGGCTTCAGGCTTTCCGAACTCTTTGCTCTGGGTCACGCGCAAGCTTCGGGGTGGTTGTGCTCCGGTTCGCTGCAATAGCCTCCAGCACTGCATGTCCAAAAGGCCTTTTCGGCCTTTTGCTTGCACGTTCTGCGATTCGCTTTGGTAGTAGGTGCATCTTCTGGACCTGACTCTGCCAGCTGCGGGCTTTCTGCGGGCTTTCAGCATCCAAAGGCTCTCTGGTCAGGGGCTCTAGCGGCTCGTCGGTTATGATGGCCTGTACACTACATTCCAGAGCACATTGACCTTGCTTTGGCCGACCCGACTTCCGCTGAGTGGCAATGTCGTGCCAGGGCGTCGGATGCCAGTAAGGGAAATAATCCCTCTCCTTCAAACTTCGCAGAAAACATCCCGCAAGTGCTGAAACGAACTCACCCCTCAGCATCGCCCTCTCCTCGGGGCATTCGAGGCCGCGCCGATCGTTCTGGTTCCCCTGACTGGGACACCACAAGACCGCACCAAGCACGCTCTATAAGTCTCTGTCGTAACATGTCGTAACAGTCTGAGTTCGCGGCGTTGCCATTGGGGTTCTGCCGAGTGGCTGTGGCCCCGCGGTCGTTTCTGACGTTTTGGTCCGCGGTGTACAGCCCCTTCTGCCGCTCACGCCTCAAACCCAAAAAGCAAGCGCATCTAGGCAGGCGGCCAAAAGCCCGGCTAGGCGGGGCTAGGCACGTTTTAAAGGCTCCAGCTGCTTGCATGCGAGGTAGAAGTCCAGCGGCTCGTGCTGCCCAAGGGAAGTCTCTGCGGCCTGATTCGCTTTTGCTTTCGCTTGTGCTTTCGTAGCTCTACACGATTCAGGATCCACGAACCCGAATGCAGACACGTGACATGTACCTCGCGAAGATGAAACACCCCACGCGCAACACGAACCAGGGAACTTAGGTCGCCTCCTCCCCTCCTCTACTCCTCTCCGTCCTCTCCTGTCTTCCTCTCACCCTCCTTCCTGTTCTTCTTCTATGGGCTATGCCGCTATGCAGAACTCAAAGGCCTTACCAGGGCTGCACCCTGAGTCCGCGCGTTGCGCTCAAGAGTCCAGGTTCCTTCAGAAAACTTGGGCTGCATAAGAGGATACCACCTAGCGGCTACTGCGGCTACTGTACCAGTGCCCTTTACACGGCTGTGGCCTCCACTCGAGTTTCCCCCTCGACCTCGGTGTGACACTCATTTGCCCCCGATGCATGCCCTTTCTCAATTACTCATCACCTGTCCTAAAAACAGAGGTCATCTCCCATCTCTGCATCCACTTCCCGTTTCCCTGCGCTGCTGGCTGCCGCCCGTCACCCATCATCTCTTCCTCTCTTTCCTCTCTCCTCCTCACTCTTCTACGGCCTTCTACCTCTCCTCTCCCATACCTCTACGAGAAGCGACCCCATCCCTGTAACTGTTGAGACTCTTCCACACTTCGATAAGAAGACCAGCTCCAAAAGCCACGACAGTTACGAGGATTGCGACCTCCAGGACACCAATCCCTGTGACGGTTGACATTTTCGACACTCGTGGGTCCAAAAGTGGCGAGAATCTTAGGGATTGCGACTCTCGGGGGTCCAACCAGGGTCCGGCACTCCGGCGACACTCGCGACAAGCACAACGATGTTTGGTCACCTCCTGGACCTCTGGACCCCAACCTTTAGAACGTGAACCCTTGTGCGAAGCACTCGGGAAAAAGGCAAGAACCTCCACTGCCACCGGTGGCTCCTCTCTCCAAGCTTGCTGAACATCTCTCTACTGATGCTGGCTCTGCTCACTGCACACAGCTCCTGCTCTCCGCCGGCCGTGTTGTCATTGCCACGCTTGGTACCATCTCGCAGGCCAGGGTTGTCCGTCTCGCACATGTACTGAAGCACCTCCCAAACAGGTAATCTCCACATGCAGCGACATGCAGCGAGATGCCTTCGGGCCCCTACCATCTGGCAGATCACGTTGGGCTGGTCCAGGCCGCAACCGTGCTGCACGACCTTCACTTCAGTCCAAACTCAACTCATCTCAGCTCAAGTCTGCCCAAAGGGGGGCTTAGCAAAAGTTTTCGGTTATGCGCAGCGGCTGTGAGAGTCAGGAATGAACCGGGGCTCCCGAAGTCATGAAACTCGAGAAGTTTTGGGAGCTTCCACGACATCCCTGAGAGGTAAACAAGAGGTCCCAATAAAACAGATGCTTTGATGTTTTCAATGCCCAAAATTTCCAAACATCGGTTTCATTGGGCTGCTTGGGACAGTATGCATTTGTCAACTATTGCACTGAAACAGCATGGTGGTTGCAACCAAAAAACAAAACGCTGTACTCTCCCTGTAAAACCAATTGGTACCACGCCAATAGAAATGCAAAACTGCTCTACAGAACCAAAACAACAACACAACATCAATGCTTTGGGATCTTCAGGACCAGTCGCCCAAACTCCAAAACATTGGCTTTATTAGCTGTATTGGGCCAATACGATGCTCTTGGATTGTACGGGACGGAACGGCAGTCTTGACCCACAAATGCTAAACTTTGTGCAAGTAAAGTTTATGAATAAACTGAATAAACATACCAAAGCCCTCGAGCGTCCTCCCTGAACAGCAAAACCAATTTTTTGGGTGTTTGGACTACCCACCCCAACGCTCAAAACTATTGGTTTTATAGTGACAATACAATGTTTCTGCTGCTGGACATGTTGCATGGCAGGTTCAGTGTACGCATTCTCTCCGCAGCCCATTTCCACCCTAGGAGAGTTTAGGAGTAGGTATGTAAAACTTCACTACCTCCAACTGTATGGATTGTGTATATATATATAATATATCCTGTAGTCACTGTAGCGAACATGTACAGGTTCTTCAAGACTAGCTTGTTGGACATCTGTTTTGCCTTCGTGGTGTTTTCTGTCCGCGTAAAGAGGATTTTGCGGTCCGCCATAGCTTGCTGTTGCACTGTCGTTTTTGACAAGCCACTCGCTCTGTGCAATGCAAGCACTATGTGGTTGTGCAGAGGAAGTACAGCGTCAGCAAGCTTTTCCATTAAGCGGAAAGAAAGCTCAAGTGGGCCCATCTGGGCAGTAGTCAGCCGATATGGCAGCGGATGAATGCGTTGCGCGAGCTATTGCCAAGGAATGCATAAGAGCACATTTATCACGGGTTAAATTTTCTATTTGGCAATAGCATCACGTAAAACAATCAAGGGTTTCAGGAGCCACTTGTGAAGCTCCTCCAGGAGAAAACCAGACATCTTTGTCAAGCCGTCGGCTCGCATAAAATGAGTGGGAACCCAGTGAACGTTCTCCTCTCTAACGACCTCCTGTACAGCACGCACGTTGACCAAGCTTCTCTTGTCCGTGAGGTTGGGTGACTCGGACTCCAGGACGTCGTACAACGACTTCGCGTCCGTCACGTGTAGGTGGCGAAAAACAGGACGAACTCGGTGAGCTGGAGTCCCTGTCAAGACCTCGGAGAGGTACAGGTTAAGGTACGTGCTTCTGTCCACAGCCTCGTCAGCGGGCATTGCTTCAGCAGTTAGCGTGGATCTGCAGACTCTGCTCGACTTGCCGCTCCGCCAGTCCACAAGAAGTCCGACACAAGCTACTTGGGAAACTTGAGGAACTGAAGCCAGGATGATCACGCCACACTGCGAGCTCAGCGGTGTGTTGGCAAAGCTGCAGTCCGCGTAACAAACCAAGATTGAAACTCCAAGAGGAACGTCAGCGAGAACGAGCCCTTCGCCGGCCGTCTGCTTAGCAAACTCGAGGGCAGAGTAGAGAACCTTCAGGTCGCCTAAGGTGGTGGCCTCGCCCTTGTTACTCAACAAAATGTACGGCGCAAGCTCAGGTCTCGTCTGGCTGGCTAGCCACTGCAGTGAGCCGGCAACCGAGCGGAACTCCTCCTAGCTTCCCTTGTTGGAAGCCGTCCAGGAAAGCCTTCTGAGTGAGCTGAAGTTGAAGTCGCCCCGAAGATCCAGGCCTGACGAACAGCTCGACTTCCTTGCACTTAAACACGATCGGCTTGTCAACCTCCCGGAACTCAAAGGAGCCCCAAGTAAAAGCTCGCTGGACCTCTTCGAAGTCGTAGTCGACTCTGTGCGTCCCAAGGAAGTCGTCCACGTAAACTAGGATCACGCTGATGATTTGGCCCTTTGGGCATCTCTTAAGGAAGATCACGTGGTCGAAGCTGTGCTGGGTGTAGCACAAGCGAAGAAGTCTCGAAATCACTTCCAACGCCCATACTCGAGGTGCATCTGCGAGTCCAGAGATGTTGGAGCAGACCTTGTAAAGCAGTGCCTTCCAATGAGGAGTCTGGCTGATGAGTCTATCAGAGGGAGGCTTCAGGAAGAGTGGAAGCGTGCGAGGGTGAAGAGATACGGGTCTCTGTGGCCAAGGCAAACAATGCGGCATTTCGCACGCACTGGGCCTTGTCACGGTATAACAGCCACGAGCGCGCAGAATCCTCTTGCAAAGAATCTTGTTGTTGAGCACTTGCTTGGCCTGCTCGTGAGAGGCTCGACAGTTCTCCACTCAAGCCAGGGTCGACCTTGACAAGCTTGCCGTCGTCCTATATAGAGCAGGGTGGTCAGCGAGTCGTAGGTTCGTTTTTGAGGTAGTTGAGGTAGAGGAGGTTCTCCAGGTTCTGCACAGGTGCCAAACGGGCTGCGCTCACGCTCGGCTGCGTCGCTGCTTCTGAGCTCGAAACCTCCTCCGTGGGACTGCGTTCTGAATGTAAAGGAGCGCCAGGTCGTAGTGGTGGAAGTTCAGCTGGAGCTTGTTGTTCAAGGAACGGCGCCGTCACGGCCTGCTGTTCCTGAGGAGGCGGTGTCTCGGGCTCTTGCTCTTCACGTGGTGGTAGTGATGGAAGTTCAGGTGGAGCTTGGGTTGCATAACCGCTCGGCTTCAGCGAGAGTACCTTGAGCAGAATCACTGGCTTCCACGACAGGATCGTCAAAGATAGCGCTATCGTAGGCAGCACTCCCAAACGGTGCGGTTTCTCCCGCCACACCACCATCTTGTAGCCCAAGAGGTTGTTGAGGAGGAACTTGATCGTCACACACAGGTCGTTCTGGAACCACAGGCAACGGTCGCGAACGTGTACGTGAGCGTGCCCTTGAAACTCTCGGTGTTCGCAAATGTTTGCTGGTGAGCGACGGGTCTGGTGGAAGGTCGGACTCATCGTGAGGTTGTAGTTGTTGGTCTGGCTCTGCTGTAGCGGTCGCGAAGACACAGCTTGTAGTGGAAGACGTGGAGCCTCGGAGCAACTACTGTATCGATTGGCGCTGGTGTTCCCGGCATCGATGGCTCGTAGTCGCGAAGGTCATGGTGGTGTCTGCCAGGAAGGGCTGGCCGCAAGCATA
>CAJNIZ010007643.1:0-15837 GCA_905231905.1 Symbiodinium pilosum
TAGGGTTTAGGGTTTAGGGTCGAGGCTGGGTGATGGATGGGATTGTTTAGGGTTTAGGGTTTAGGGTCGAGGCTGGGTGATGTGGATGGGCTTGTTTAGGGCTTAGGGTTTGGGGTCAAGGGTTAAGGGTTAAGGGCTTAGGGTTTAGGGTCAAGGGCTTAGGGTTTAGGGCTTGTGAGCCCGTGCCTAGAGAAGGAGGTTGTATGGCTTAGGGTTTAGGGGATCCCCCCTTTATGCCCCAAAAGGAATGGGGTCATGAATATGGTAAACTCACCATGAACCCGTATCAGCTATAGTCTAAATAATTGTTATAGGGGTTATTAGGGGGAATACTAGGAGTTTGGATTATAGCTCATATTTCAACACTCCCCCGTGTGGCTTTTTCTTACCGAGAGGCATGCAACTTCATGGAGCGGATTCTAGCACTGTAAGGTTAGCTTAGAACTTAAATCTGGAGCGCCCTTGTGGCTTACGATGCGACTGACTGATCAAGGGTCCAGATCATTCAAAGTAGTGCAGACTGCCGTGAACCCTTCAGGCTTTTCCGTCCTAAACCACCACAAAGCTACAAAGATATAGAGGCTAATGTAGACCCCTGATTAATGACCCTCCTCCCCTGAATAGGGATTGTATTAGGGATCCAAATATTAAGCCCTCAAAGGAGGGGGTTTATTCATCAGAGGTCTACAACCCTAAACCCTAAATAGTGGTTTCTATTTTATTTTCCATTATTATGAGAACATCCCACTGTAACCCCAATATTACCCTAAAAGGGGTCTACGTTAAACCCCTCAATAGATCCCTTTCGTAGCCCCCTATATAATCCCCTATATAATCCCTACATTATGCTGCAAGGCGGGGCGGCGTCAGCTGCAGCTAGACATCCTCGTGCGCTTTGTCGGCCATTGGGAAAACAGGGGTTGAGCTGCTGTGAGGGTTTAGGGTTTAGGGTTTAGGGTTAAGGGCTCCCAAGGGCTCACATATTTTTAGCGTTTCCACGTCACTGGGAGTATCTTTTTTCTGAGACACCTCCCATTTTATGCTTACCAAGAGAATGCATAGATTCGGAATTGCTTCTACCAAGTCTATATTGCTTTGACATGTATTCCGAAAGAAGAGAGCCCCCTGTCCATTACGTGAAACATTGAAGTTTTCCTTGCATGAATTCCTACTGGGAGTTGGCAGGGAATTAGGGAATAATCCATTTCTAACCCTTATGTCCTTTGTTCCCTAATTCCATACTATTCCCCAGTAAGATTTCCAGAGGCTGATCACTTAGGTTTGGTGTAACGGTCTGATATATTTGATGCTCTTCTCGAGTTTCCTTGCCTGGAGGTTCACGGGGGTTTAAGAAGAGGTCTCGGTAGGCTAGCTAGCCCAGGTACGCAAATTTCGGTACGGATCATGTTTAAAAACTGCTAGTACCCATGAACCTCCAACAGAAGGATCCGCAGAGTATTCTGAGGGCGCGGCTATCAGAAAAAGAAGCATGCTCTACTTGCATCTTACCCACTGTCGGTCGCCGCATGTGAAAACAAGGCTGGTGATGGGCACAAGACCCCAGTTTTCGTCACAAGAAGGTTAGATTGAATCAGAACGGCGGTGATGCAAAACAACAGAAGCAACATGATCACAGAAAGGTACAATGCTGCCATCAGTGCATGTGGTGCTGCTCAACGGTGGGACCTGGCATTGCGGATGGTCCAGGACACGCCTGATACTTCCTCGTATGGGCGAGAAGTAGGACGAAGGCTTCTGCAGCGCGCTGCGACCTCCTTTTTGCCGAGAAGGAAGCATATGCTAATCAGACTCCCAGCTAGAAGCTGAAAATTCCAAGCCCAAATACTCGGCTCTGAATCCTAATTCTGACATGACCTGTAGAAAAGCTAGAGCAGGTATGGGATTGGAGGTTTGAAGCAAAGTTCAGCGATTTGCCCCATTCAAGGAGAGCCTAAGCCCTAAACCCAAACACAAAGTTGGAGGAGACGGATCACTGGGGCCTCGCCCCGGATGTGGTGACCTTCAATGCAGGAATCTGCGCCTGTCACTGGGTTGCATGGCTTAGGGTTTAGGGTCTAGGGTGATAGGCTTAAGGTTCAGGGCTTAGGACCCGGGCCCAGAATTCATTGCCCAGACTCGCGGCACTCCCTATGTATGTAGGGACCCTAGAAGTACGGGCCCGCGCGAGGGGACCATGGGTTAACTTCCATAAAGAGGGGACCCCAATATAGACACGTAGTAAGATCATCCTTAATTATAGGTACCTCCGCCAAACGAGACAACTCATGTGCGGAAGCCGTAAGCCGTATAAACCCTACGAATCTTCATATGCCCGCTATATACGAGGCATAGCCCCCAGAAAGCCCTAAACCCCAAACTTTAAAAGTTTAATCTCCAGATCTCCAGAAATCCTAAATCCACCAGCAAGCCCTAAACCCTAGCTAAACCCCTACACCTAAACCCCTAAACCTCTAAAAACCCTAAACCTGAAACCCTTAACCCTAAACCCCTAGACCTGAAACCCTAGACCCTAAACCCCTAAAGTCCAAACCTGACCGATAGTCCATTTGGGAGTTTCTCAAAAGAAGGGGACCCCAATATAGACCCCAAAATACTATAGTCCTTATGATTGGGGCCTCCCAAAATGGTACCCCTAATTTTGGGAAACCCTATTAAACCCTAAACCCCGAATAGTAGTCTCCATTTCCTTTTCCCTTATCCCTATATAACCCCTATAACCCCCTTTAAAGGGACCCCTAATTTTGGGAACCACCATTTCTTGTGAGCCTAGGCCAGGGCCGGGGTCTCTGGCCGTGGAGTCTCAGTCTGCTGGAGCAACTCGAGGTTCGGGGTTTCAAGGGTTTAGGGTTTGGATTTAGGGGTTTAGGGCTTAGAGTTAGACGTAGGTTCAAGAATGAAGGTTTAGGGTTTAGGGTTTAGGGTTTGGGGTTTAGGGTTTGCTGTGAGTTACCGTGCAAGCAGTGATGATTGGGTGTCAAGGACTCTTCAAGTGCAGGGCTGTATGCGAGGTGCTGCCATGGCCTGACTATAGAGGGCCATCTGACCAATCACCCACCCCGCGCCGTGTGAGGCGGCCAAGCCACCCAAACCTATTCCTTGTAGGGTTTAGACCTAAACTCACTTAGGTCCATCTTGGTCAACATCACAAATTCATCTCATTTGGTGTTTTCGTTCTTGAAGGGATCTCCAACCTTCTTGCATGCCCCCTGGAGGATGGTCAAAGGTTTTGAAGGAAGCTCTGGCAGGCCCTGACCTGGCTGGTCCTTGAAAAGGCCGGCGAAAGGCCTGGGAGGCCTGCTGCATGGTGCTATCGCAGTTACGGTGCGGTGGAGACCTTTCGCCATCGCGGGCAAGGGGCTAAGGTGCCCCACCATAGACAGGTGGGCGGCCTAGGCCTTGAGTTTACGGTTTTAGGGTTTAGGGTTTAAGATTTAGGGTTTAGGGTTTGGGGTTTAGGATTTAGGGTTTAGGGAATTGCAGGCTTTGAGGCTTGAGGGATTTAGGGCTTGAGGTTGGGCTGCTGACTAGAGGTAGTGTTATAGATTGTAGGGTTTTGGACCGTTTGTTTCTTAATTGCGGGGTTTGAGGCTTGCGTTTGTTTGAGGTTTAGGGTTGAGGGATTGTGATTCGGGTTTTGCGGTTTGGAGGGGGGGTGTTGTGGGGTTGGTGCTCACGGATTTCGGATTTCATGGCCTTATATTCTGAGATACTTCAATCTGAATGGTATTTGGACCTAGAGCCCTAATGTTTGGGTCCTTGGATCCTTAAGGATCATGACCCTGCTGAGAATGACTTCATAGGACCCCGCGCCAGAAGTCTTATAGTGTATCCGCATCGAACCCTTTGAATGTTCATGAATCCCACGCCCCAAAACCCGAACACTGAAATCCGAAACTCAACAAAATCTGTGCCAAGCTCTAAGCTGGAAAAAAACTATACTCTACAGCCTCAACGCCGCACTCCACACCCAAGCGCTCAACACTCAACCCTAACTGAGCTACAGTCTAAACTCGTAAAGGGGGCTATATGATAGTTATATAAGGGATTTTATAGGGAACTGCTGTAGGGGTTTATGAAGGGGGATACTAGGAGTTTGGATTATAACCCCTATAACCCCCTATCTAATCCCAGTTTCCATTTCATTTTCCATGTTCTTTTCCATATGATTCTCCATTATCAAAGGGGATACTATACTAGGAGTTTAGGGCTGGCTAAACCCTAAACCCTATAATGTAAGTTATTACGGGGGACTGGGAGTTTAGACTAGAGCTCAGCTGCAGGCCCACGAGTTGACTCCCAACGTGTTTACCTACAACCTGGCCATTCGTGCCTTGGAGCCTCTGCCTAAGCTGTGCTTTTGGGGGTTTCAGACACGAAAGCCTGAGCACTTAGCCCCAAAACCCGAACCAAGAACCCTATAGGGTTCAGGGCTTACTATGTGACCCTATAAAGCCCTATATAACCCTCTATAATCCCTATAATCCCTTCAGAAGGTATATAACCCCTATATTACCCGTAGGGTTTAGGGTTTAAGGGCCTCAGCCCCAAAGCCCAAACCCTGAACCCTTAATTTTAGGGTACTATGTTGGGGAACCGTATTAATTACTATGTATACCCATGATGGTAACTTAATTTAAGGTCCTTAGCAGAAACTCAGAAGTTCGAGACCTTAAGCTCCAAACCTGGAACGCGGAACCCCGCGCCCCAAAGCCCCAACCCAAAGCAATAAGTCTGGAGACGCTCTCAACCTTTAGGGTTTAGGGCGTTCTGGGTCATTGTTCACAATACTGAGACTTTCCCAGGATACTACGTCTCAAAAAGAACTACAACCAATGAAGCTAGAATAGTTGCTATCATCCTGATATGGTTGAACCTGGTGTAGGTTTCACACGTTGGGGGCGTATGGTACCCCTGTCCAGCTTGATGTCAGTGGCAGGTGCGGATTGCTGATGTGGGAGTTTCTGAGTTTTAGGGGCCAGAAAGGCTCCACATTTTAAGAAGCTGCAAGCAAAGATACCTAGTGCCCCAAGACTACGTTAGAAGTGTAATTTAGCAACATTGCACATAAACCGTCACAAGGCTCTCTAGCATAGTTCTTCAAGGTTCTGGACGTTAGGCAGTTCTACCTAGGTGTTTCCCCAAATGAGGGGATACTTCTTTGGTAATCCCTTTAATAAGGACTGTAGTATTTGGGGGTATATATTGGGGTCCCCTCAATACAGGAAACGCCACTTCTGCTTCTACTAGCCTAAGCCCTAAAACCGAAACCGCCGCTGGACATTTATAAATGGAGTAACTTGGGAACCCCAAAACAGGGAACCCCAACAATATAGTAGGAATATAGTAAGGATATAAGGATCCTTGTAGGTGTACTCCTATCATATTCCTACGTTGGGGTTCCCTTTTTACTCTCACCTGTGACCCAGCAGCTGAACCCTAGTAACCCACTTACGTACATACCTCAACATGTCCTAAACTTAGGGTTTAGGGTTCAGGGGTTTACGGTTTAGGTCCTAAACCCTACAACTATAAACCCCACACTCCTACAGTCACTGGCCGAAGCTCTTTCCATCAAAGGAGCAGGATGGCGAGTGGCGTTTGGCCTTGCAAATGCTCTCGGAGGCGCCTTCACTTTAGGGGGTTTCAGGGTTGAGGAAGAGGGTTTATGGGACTCTACGGGGATTATGCAGGGTACCGTTTAGAAGAGCCATATTCCATGGTGTAGGGGCCCAAACCCAGGAGCACAAAACCGAAGGATACAAAGGAAAATTCGCTGAGTGCTTGTATCTCTGTCCCCATATTCCGGTGAGCTGCTTCGAAACTTTCTGGCAGATTCTCAGAACTCTGAAACTTAACGCCCAGAACCTAAACCCTGCACCTCGAACTCCAGACCCGGAACCCACAACCTTCCATCCCAAATCCCAAGTCCCAAACCCCAAACCCTGAATTCTTTTAAAAAAGCACTAAACGCTTCAAAGTTTAAACCCAATCCCAAAACCCAGACTCCTAATCCCTAAACCCTACACCCTCAAAGGATAGTCTTACTGGATCTGCCTGAAGAGACTCCTCAAACTTGGGTACTGCCCCCCTGATTAAGAGTTGGATAATATTCATAATTTAATTGTATATAGTCCTTAATATGACCCCTATTATAGACTGCTAATGGGTGGGAGCAGGACCCAACCTTAAACCCTAAACCCTAAACCTTAAACCCTTTGACTCAGGTGCAGTCGCGGGGCCTCAAAGCCGATCTGATCTCCTACATTTCGGCCATCAGTGCCTGCGAGGGAGCGGGGCAGGCAGCGAACTGGAATTGAGGGGGTTGAGGCTTGAGGGTTTAGAAGGTTGGGGCTTAGAGTTGATAAAGTTTGGATTTAGGTTGTACCTAGGCCCCCAACACGTTCAAAATTATGGCCTTCGATGCAACATGTTGAGAAGTATGCATTTTGTGTGTGTGTGTGTGTTTTTTTGGGGGGGGTCTTAGGTAACGATGATTGTAATGAGCAGTAAGTAGCAGGATTGATGTAGCATCAAGCAGAAACAGTGGCATCAGCAACAGTTGTGGAGCGCATCGAGCCCTGAAGCCTAGTCTCCGTTGGAAACTTGCGACCTTTAGTTCGCCCTGACTGTTTAGAAGGCCCCACACGCACTACGTCGCAAATCCACTCAGCATGAACAAGTCATCCACAAAAGAAGACCATGGTTCAAAGCCAAAGGATATGCCGCCCCCAGATCAACTGCGCGCGACCAAAACCCACTCCCCCCAGGAGCCAGGTTGCTGTTAAGGAACTTAGATTAATTTATCATACTGGATATCTATATATATATATATATGGTAATCAGTATGGTTTCCCAACACTAACTTAAATTATGCCCCCCAAATCCCTATATTACCACGGTTTCCGTTTAATTTCCATTTTATTTTCCATTTGATTTTCCAGTACTAAACCCTATAGTAAGTTAAATTAAGTTCTTTTAGCCCTACAAACCCTTAACCATATAATAACTTGAACTATTCAGCTCCTTAACCGCAATCCCAAACAAGCTGGCAAGGCGTGGGCGGCCCTGGGGCTTCTGCAGCTTGACATAATTGGGCCATCGTCTGCCTAGGAACCCGAAGGGCCCAATACCCTTTAATCAAGGAATACACCCAGGAATATCTAGGGATTCTGTAGGGGTTATATAAGCCTTTATCTGAACTCCTAGTATTTCCCCTAATAACCCGAAAACTACTCCTATCTATTACTCCCTATATAACCCCCTGAAGGAGCTTAGACTTAAGCTCAGGGTTATATGAGGTTATAAAGGAGTTTTATGAGGCATGGTACTAGGGTTCCCAATATGATTTAAGATATATTTCTTAATTCAGGGGTATTGGGCTCCCTGGGAAACCTGCCCATAATTCAAGAAGCCAACATGCCGCACAGTCTGCAACTGGGCCTGCATATGATTGCAAGTACGCTTCCTGACGAAGATGCTCTGGTCTTGTTGGGTATATGGCAGTTTCCCAAGACACGGGGACCCCATGATGGAGCCCAATGCATAATAATCCTTATCATAGGGAAGCCCAAAAAGGTACCCCTACTTTTGGGAAACCCTACACCCTAAACTTCATTTATCCCTGTATACCACTATATAACCCCTATAAACCCCTTTAAAGATAGCTCTTCTTTTGGGCAACTCCCCCCTTTTTTCTTTGGCGAAGATGAAGTTGTCACAGGGAACAGATCAGGCTTTGGCATGCAGACTTCCATTCCATGACTATTCTAAATTAGGTGAACCCCCCACCCAGTAATAGCGACCATAGGGGACAATAGTGATCATATTAGGGCCCTCCTCTATTCAGTGCTGCGTACAAGCACAGTGACCCCACGCAGCCAGCAGGCAAGAGATGTCGGCCTGTAGTTTGCAGTCTAGCATCGTGGCTGTGCAGCTCGGCTGCAGCCATAAAGTTTGAGGGGTAGACTTTAGCGCAACTTCACGGAAAAACGCATCTGGATGAGAGAGGGTTCTTTGTTGCGAAGTGGTGGTCTATTGCTGCAGAATGAGTTGAGGCGTAGGGGGTGTAGGGTGTTCCGAGGTTAGTGTCTACCACAATGCCATAATCCGGAAGTACTAAAAAGGAAGCCAGCCAAGAATTGTTCCTTATTCCCTTCAGTATGTTGATTTCTGAAAATTCAGGGGTAGCTTATTGAGAGGGTCCCCAAAATAAGGGTAATTGTATATTAGGGTCTATATTGGGGTCTATATATGTTGGGAAAGTACCATATGTTTGGGCACGTTAGCACACGAGTTTTGATTTGTTGTTGCTGAGCCCTGGACACTGAATGGGTGTTTTTGAATGTTTTTTTTTGGCGGATGTTGTTTGGATTCTGAAGATGTCTTGCCTGAGGTATGCGAGGTACGTAGGATTTTCGGTTCTGGTTCTGGCGAAGATGTACAGAGATGCTGGGGAACCATGAGGTGAGTGTACGCATGAGGTGTCCACGTGGAGGGATCCTAAATGACAATCCTACTTCACATAGGCTTTTGGGCGTGGGTGTTTTGGGGTAGCAATAGTAATACTTTGTTCCTAGTTATCGGTAATGTCACGTTTTTTGACCATGATAATTGATACTAGTAGTAATCATAATGATGATAAATAATTCCAGTTATAATAGTAGTAATGATACCAGTAGGTCTGACAGCCCTGCGTCCAAACCCTATCTTCTGGTCTGGTAGCCACATGTGTATTGTCAGGATTTGGACGATGAGGGAAGGCCTCGAACGGACCTAAAAAAATGTTGGGCGTGCTTTGGTACCATTCTCGCTTAAACCCTACCCCAGACTTTACTCTAATCAAACTGCCCTAAACCCTAAACCTGAAATCCTAAACCTTAAACCCTAAACCGAAATCCTGCTCTAATTCTTGAACTGCCCTAAATCCTGCTGCGGCCCTGGGACGCACAGCCCCAAGCCTAAGCTTGACACAGAGGTCTGTTCTCAAAATTATGGGCCCCTTCTGGCTACTGGGGTTAAATTGGGATAATGCTAAAGAAAATGGGAACTACTATTTAGTGTTTAGGGTTTGGGGTTTGTAGTCGCCCTTAAGTAGATCGAATATGGGGTATGTGGGGATCTTCTTATACTATAACCAAAGCCATGTCTATTTACTTAAGGGGCACTATAGCTTATATTATGGCACTAGATATTTAGGTGGTTGTCAAAAATCTGATCCCTTTTTGGGTACCCTAAATATTAGGTGCTGCATTATGATAGGGATTCAAAAAGGGACCACAATTTTGACAACCACCCATTCAGGGGTACCAAAGTAACCTTAAACCCTAAACCACCCAAGACTAGGAATGCTGCCATCAGCGCATGTGGCAGCGGTGAGCAGTGGCAGAAGGCTTGGAATTTGCTGGGTTGCTGTTCAGGAACTTCAATTAAGTTACCATAATGGGTATATAGGTGTTGGGTTTAGGTTTATCATTTAAGGTTTAGGGGTTTAGAGTTTAGGGTTACCAGGCTATATATATATATAAATATACTTACATATAGTAATTGATATGGTTGCCTCAAATTAGTAACTTATGTTAAGTTCCGTAACAGCAACCGGGAATTTGTAGTCCCCTTGCGCACGGGTCATCCCTCCTTGGCCTGTTATGTAGCTTGTGCCTTAGAGCCGAAACCCTAGCCCCCAAAACCTTTGTATTATCCGCATGGAATCCCTACTGAAACCCTAAAAACCCTATAAACCCTAAACCCTAAGCCCTAATTTGTAACCCTAAACCCTAAACCCTAATTTCTAAACGCTAAAACCTAATCCCTAAACCTAAACCTTAAACCCTGAACCTAAACCCCAGCCCCTAAATGAAGCAGGCCCTGGAACTCCTGACCGATGTGGAACACCGAGAGCTAGCAGCGGACATCGTAACCTGCAGCGCCGCTGTGACGGCATGTGAGAAGGCCTGGTTGGAGGGGGGAAGAAGGAGTTTAGGGTTTAGGGTCCAGGGTGGAGGGGTTTAGGGTTTAGGGGTTTAGGATTTAGGGTTTAAGGGTTTAGGGGTTAAGTGTTTAGGCTTTTGTCTCTGTGTGTGTATGTGGTTGTTTCCCCTCTTTTTTCTGCGGGTTTTGGAGGTGTTCAAGGTTCATGAAGTCTGTGTTTTTTTTTTCCATTTTGAGGTTTGTCCCTCAAGACTCCCACGACACAAGGCTACCGGTCTTTTCGGGTGGCGTGCCCGGGTGCCTGGTTGCCCGGGTGCCCGGTGCCCGGGTGCCCGATATCACTATACTATTGTATTACCAAGTTACTATATCATAAGATTACTTTACTAGTATGTTGCTATCTGGCTCAAGTGGTTATGGCTCAAATGAGACGAAGCTTCAAACCCGTGGAGAGCCCGGAAGCTTAAAACCTATGCAGAGCCCGAAAGCTTCAAACCTATGGAGAGCCCGAGAGTCCTTGGGCCCGTGGAGAGGTTTTAAACCTATGGAGACCCCGAAGCTTCAAAGCTATGGAGAGCCCGAGAGTCTTTGAGGTTGTGGAGAGCCCGAAGAAGAGTCGGTGCCCGGCAGCCCAGCAGCCCGGTGCCCGGTTGCCCGGCTGCCCGGCTGCCCGGGAGCCCGGCACGCCACTCCAAACGGGACTTCTCCGTACGCTAGACCCCTACCCTTCCCAACAATTACATCGCACCTCAAAGAGGGCCAGATGAAGACTAGCGGCCTCTTGCACAGGGTTCTATGACTCTACACATGACTCTATGGGGTTCCCACCCCTAAACCCTCAACACAAATCCGTCACATCGCCCAAGAAACATCCTAACATGAGCCCTAGACCCCCAACCCTTAGCCTTATGATAATCCATGGTAATGCTTTGCCACCCCCTCCCCCGCCTGTGCGAGGCAGGGCAGTGGCAGCAAGCTCTGCAAGTTCTGGCCTCGGCCCGCGAAGCACAGTTGCAGCTCAATGTGGCGGCTTTGTCTGCAACTCTCTAGTGGTCACCTTTTTCCGAGGATCCCTTTTGAGGAACCTATAGGATTTTGATTTTGCCAGGTTACCAGAATATCCAGGGGTTAGAGTCCTTGACATAAGGGCCTGTGGCGGCGTTCCATGTTGGTTTGGGGAGGATAGTAGGGAATGCGAGAAGGATTGTAGGGATCGTTGAATAGGAAGGACTACAACAGGGATCCTTGCCCCATTTGGCATCGTTTGGGAGTTTTCTGAGTGATCCCTATAATCACCACGAGCAAGGACCCCCTATGATCCTTAAGGTCCCTGGCGCGTTCTTTTTCCAAGAAATTCCCATGTTTGTAGATGTCTTGAGCACCGGGGCCTAAACAGCCGTACCTCTGGCTTGGGTGCAGTTCCTTCTGTACTTACGATGCCAGGAATGATTCCAATTCGTGCAATACTTGAGGGTGTATGTGATCCTGGGTCCCTTTTTGTCCAGATGTCAGGCGTGTTCCGGGTTCCAACGACAAGCAGCAATTTGTCTGAATCTTGCCGGCCTTCATGTCTGCTTATTCCGATCCTGATTGTGGGGCTTGGGTAGTTTACCACGTTCAAGCACAGCTTTCTGAGCCCACACGTAAAAGCGACTACAAGCCCTCACGACCTAAACGCCGAATCGACACCACAGCCTCACAATCCCTGCATGCCAGGTGGTGCTGAGTGCAGCTATCAGCGCTTGCGCGCCTCGCATGCTTGTCTTGTGGTCTACCATTACTTTGCTCTTGCCATGTTGTCAGTCTGGATGAACTCCGGTTTGACTGCTGCCTAACAATGCGGATGCAAATATGCAGACGACACACATGACAGGTCCCCTATAGTCACCCAAAGTGGTTTGATCTACTTCTCGGGTGTCTTGTGGCTGTAGGAGCCCAAATTAGTACCAACTTTTTAGATCTAGATTCCTTGTATAACTAGCGTACCTGAAATAGATCTCAATATTAGACTCCTAGCATCCCCCTTTAAGCCTCATAATAGGAATCCTGCATAGTCCCGTATAATTATAATTTCCCCTAAGGAGTTTAGACAGTAGCTCATATGATATGGGTACATATGCAGCCCCTATGATGGAGAAGCTAGATTCTAGATGATCTTTAGCCCTAGTCCTTCAAGATCAGGATCTCGAAGCTTGAGCCCGCACACGGTTCAGGCTTTTGGATTTATCGTTTAGGATTTAGAGTTCAGGATTCAGAAATCAGGGTGTAGGCTATTGCTTGGGAGTCAGGAAGCGATAGCTTAGGTATTGCACCGTCCCAACCTGGTAAAAGTCTAGAATACGTGTATTAAGGTATTAAGGCTGTATATTCAGATTATACTTATCATCCAGCTATTCATGACTACAACCCTAAACCCTAAACTCTGGACCCCCAACCCTAGACTTCTTTTTTCCAGACCAAGCTTGGGACCAAATCCAAACCATGCAGAGCTTGCATGAAGAAACATGTCTAGTCGCTACTATTTTTCCTTTATAATCCGTATATAGCTTTAGCTTTATGATATGATTCAAGACTCGATGGTAATTATGAGGCCCCCACATCATATGGTAGGTTCCCCAAGTAGGGGGACCCCAATATAGAGCCCAAATTAGTATAATTTCTTTACTACAGGGAACCCCAAAAAGGTACACCTACTTTTAGGAAACTCCATTTCAATCCCATGTTGAGCCTACCAGACACCGAGGACAAGGCCGTTCATTGGGAAGAAGCCTTGCAGTTGCTTGCAAACCTCGAGGTCGATGGGCTATAGGGGTTTAGGGTCTAGGGTTTAGGGGTTTAGGGGTCTAGGGTCTAGGGTTTAGGGGTTTAGGGGCTAGCCAAAAAACGCCTGACCCTAAACCTCAAACCGTGATTACCCCACGCACTAAAACTCCCAAACCCCCAGCCCAAACCCCAATCCATCCCTAGATCTTAAACGCTCAACCCCAACTCTAAACCCTAAACCCTGAACCCTAAATCCTAAACCCTACGCCCTAAACCCTAAACCACCTTAAGCCCTGAAATCCTAAAACGGTGTGTGTGGGAGGCCTGGCAGCTTCAAGCAGATGTGACCAGCTACAGCGCTGCCATGTGTGCCTGTGACAAGGCCCTGACATATGGCTACATTGTGGTTATATGGGGGTTACATAGGGGTTATAAAGGGGTTACATAGGGGTTATCTAGGGTTATAAAGGGGTTACATACGGGTTATAAGGGGTTACCTAGGGGGTACATAGGGGTTATATATAGGGGTTATAAAGGGGTTACATAGGGGTTATATAGGGGTTATATAGGGGTTATATAGGAGTTATAGGCGGGTTATCTAGGGGTTATAAAGGGGTTACATAGGGGTTATATAGGGTTACATAGGGGTTATCAAGAGGTTATATAGGGGTTGCAAGTGTTCTAAGACCACTTGTGCTGCTCTGCGCAGTCAGGGGAACATGGCATGCGCAGCCTCTCGGTGTTCTGGAAAAAGAGTGCCCAACAGGTTGTGCGTTCAAGCGCTGCTCTGCCCGCGCCATAGAGACATCTGTAAGCCCTCGACTCCAGAGCTGAAGCTAGAGCACTCCAACCATCACGACCCTACCGGGCGTACAGGGGTTATAAGGGGTTATATAGGGCTTATATGGGTGGTTGTCAAAATAATGGTTCCTTTTTGGGTCCCTATTATAATACAGCGCCTAATATTTAGGGTACCCAAAAAGGGACCATAATTTTGACAACCACCCATATGGGGGTTATATAGGGGTCATAAAGGGGTTACATTTATATAGGGGTTATAAAGGGGTTTATGTGTTATAAAGGGGTTACATATGGGTTATATGGGGGTTATAAAGGGGTTACATAGGGGTTATATGGGGGTTATAAAGGGGTTACATAGGGGTTATATGGGTGTTATAAAAGTGTCAAAATTCTGGTCCTTTTTTGGATGCCTTAGTACGGCACGTAATATTTAGGGTACCCAAAACGGGACCATGATTTTGACAATCACCCATATGGCACTTTCCGGACAGGGGTGATTTAGGGTTTAGGGGGACCCCCATATAGACCCGAGGATGCTACAATCCTGGTTATAGGGACCTCCAAAAGGTACCCGGGAAACCCTCGTCTAGGCTTCCATCTCTTAGCCCATGCACTATCTATCCTACAGCTTGGGGTAGTAGCCAGGGCAATTACCAATATTATTCCCGTATTGTCCCCTCTACAACTGTAGTAGACTCTACCGGAAACCATTCCGATTAAACAGACTCTAATGTAGACCCATGACTACCGAACCCCCTCCCTGTAAAATTTTAAGGGCCTGATTATTAGGATCCCTATTAGAATCCCTATTAAGGGAAGGTGGTTTTTTCATCAGGGGTCTTGGTTATCATAGCCATGCAACTAAACCCTAAACCCTAAAGCCTTGCAGGCAGCGGAGTGGCGCCGTGCGCTGCAGCTTCTTACGCAGGCGCTTCCATGAGCTATAGTCTAAACTCCTGAAAGGGGGGCTCTATGGGGGATTATATTGTAGACTACGATAGAGGGCTTATTCAGGGGGGATACTAGGAGTTTGGACGATAGCTCACATGGGGTTTGGGATTTCGAGGTTTTGGGGGTCAGCCGATTTGTGAAGAGGGTCTTGCTGGCCGTGTTTGGGCTGAAGGGGTAGAATTTAGCTTTTAGGGCTTGGGGTTCGGGATTTTGAGTGTGCTTAGGCTATCTGGTTTGAGCTTTTCTTGGCAGTTCATGCGTAGCTGTCATTTGTATTACCCAGACCCCTAAAAGGACCCCAAAAATGGAACCCCCTAATATGAACCCATTACTACGTTGGGGAAGGATTCTTAGGGATTCCCTTTTTGGGATCCTTTAGGGGGTTTGGGTAGAGGTGAGACAAATATCCTCAGAAGCAAATTAGGGCCCTAGGGCCCTCAAGGCCACTTGGACCTCAGAATGAACTCTAACGTGAAATGGGGGTTTCCCAAAATTATGGCTACCTTCAAAGGGGTGTTTAGGGGTTATAGGGGCTATACAGGGATATATAGGGTTTAGGGTTTAGGGGTGTACCCTTTTTGGGGTCCCCATAACAGGGACCATAGTATTTTGGGGTCTATATTGGGTTGCACTTATTCAGGGAAGTTACCAAATTTTGTAGCAAGTTGTATGGCGTCACTGGCCTCATGTGATCTTAGTATCTTGCCGATGTTGTTGTGGGATTTATGGCCTCCTTGTGGGCTAAGATGGACTAGAATGAAGTTGACGAGCTTGTGATGCTGGTTATTCCATTTAGCTTCTTCCCAGCCCCTTAATTCCATAGGTAAATCTTAAAACCCTGACTCCTGAAGACAAATATAGTCTCAAACCTTAATCCCCAAAACCCTAAGCCCTAAACCCTAAACCCCTAAACCCTAAACCTTAAGCCGTAAACCCGTGTAGCTAGCGCAGGCAGAGCACAGAGGGCTACAGCCGAATCTGATCACGCTGTGCCTTGGGCTTTAAATAAGTAAGGCTGCTGGTTCAAGGATTCTAGGGTCGTCCCCTAAGGTTTTGCCGCGGGTTTCAGGATTTAGGGTTTAGAAGGATCCTTTTTAAGGAGCCCTGAGTGATTTCATTGGTTCACACAAGGGCGATACTGGGGAAACCTGTTCAGGATACGACCTTAGGGGTAGGACCCAGGAGCCTTTGGCTGGCACGCCTCTGATGCGTTACGATGGGATTGGCTCAGGTACTGGTTCCAACGCTTAGAGTTCATGTCGCAGTTTCGGGCTCCAAGCTTAGGGTCAAGGACTTACGCGACACCTTGCCCCACTAATCTATGGAACCATTTGGCCAGCCCGACAGCCAAATATCAAGCCAAAAAATCCCGAA